>WBMY01014852.1:121896-305626 GCA_013397315.1 Donacobius atricapilla | reverse complement strand
CGCGCGCGGTTGGAACGGCCGCAGCACCGGGGGCGCGGCGGGCTGCCCGAGGTGGCGGGGCCGGAGCCACCCTGCCGTGCGGGGAGCTGGGGGGTCGGGACGGCCGCGGCCTGCGGGGAGGAGCAGCGCTCCCGGTCGAGAAGAGGCAGCCAGGGGCTTCAGTGTGCTGCTGAGGGACAATGGGAGTGAGGTGAAATGAGAGCGTCGGGCCGGGTGTAAGGAAAAAGTTACTCATGCTGCGGACAGCTGGGCCGTGGGAGTGGGTTCCTCAGGGATTTCCACTCCCAAGCAGATGCAGTCCTGAGCAACCTGGACTGACCACGTAGCTGGCCTTGCTGTTGAGCAAGAGGTTAAATGAGAGGCCTCCTTACAACCTGAATTTTCTAATGGGCATTGACGTTCACTTGCCTAAGGTGTTTGGATGTGCGTGTGGATGCTGACTGTTAAAAGGCCTCGATATGAAAACTCACGGCAACTGCTGCGCTGCACAGGCTGCAGGCCCTGGGAGTGCTATGGAAACAGAAAATTATTTGCCTTGTGTGCAGTCATACTGATTTTGCAAAATCCAGCACATAATATATGTTCCCTGTGCAAGTTCATCCCTTTTGTGCATTATAACCTGAAGTAAACTACAAACCTCTTGCCTAACCTTCATGTATACCAGGCCGTGACTTTTTCTGTAGTGCACAGAATAGATTTTTCTACTTTGGTGCAGAGCTGTGTAGTAAAATGAGGCATTTTATATGTAATCCCTGTGTAATTTCTAGAAAAATTAGAAGGCAGGGAAAAGGATCATGACTGAGATTGCTGACTGTTCTTTACAGAATTCTGAAGAAATTGTATAATACTATGTGGGTTTTTTCTCAAAAATCTCTGTGTGATGCCATGTAGCACATAGCTTTAATCTGATTTTTTGTAAAGAGGTTGAGGGATGTGTTTTCACAATGCCGTTCTTAAGATGCTGGTGTTTCATTTAGGGTAGCTTACTAGTGAAAATTGAGTCAAAAGGCAATACACCGTATATTCTACTTATTTCATAATGGGCAACATCAAGAAATCAAGTCCTATTTGACACCAATTAATATTTGTTCTTTAATCGTGGTGCTTCAGAAGTAAAAGCAACCATGCAGCTCATAGGAGTGCTCTTAAAGGAAATTAATGTAAGCAGAGAGAAGTGAGTTGGCAATGAAAAGACAGCAGGCACTATTAGGTATCTGTGCTTAATTCCACATGTTCATTCTGCATCCACTGAAAGAGGTTAGGGACCAGTAATTAAAGAATGAATTATAATGCATCTGCACAAGCAGTTTTAATTTGTTCCAGCTATATTGCTTGATGTTGTAATCTTCATGTTTTATGTATTACACTGCATAATTTAAATAAAGCTGATGAATTATTTTTAGTATCTCTTGCTCCACATTCGAAAACAGCATTAAAAAAGCCTTTTGGCTCTTTCAAATAGGAGATGGAGTATCATTTTTCTTTCTCAGGAAAACCAGTCACTGCATTTTTTAATTTGGTACAGCAGATGCTACAATTACCACAGACTACTGGGTTAGGGTTTTACCTCTAGATGTTTTCTATATGCTGAGCAGACTCTAAAACTCTGTGTCTGAACTTCCCTGGTTCGTTCCTCAGACACTCTAATATCACTAAGCATGAAGAACGATAGTAGAATATGTGCCAGTTTCTCCAGAAAATAATGCAGCAGCTTCCCATGCATGCCTAAAAACAATAACTACTACTGTAAAAGATTTAACTTATGGGTGCAACAGGAGACACTTGGTCTCTGGTGCTTTCAGAGGCTTCCTAAGTTTACACCATCCCAGCTGCTGTCTGTCATTGCCAGTATTTGTGTGGCTGCCAGTGTCTAATACCGCTGGCCTAAGCAAATGTAATTGACACAGTACTAAAACCGACTGCCCCTGCAACAGTCTTCATTAAGGTTTCCAGGGTTGTTAAAATCGGTAGAAATGCCTGCAATGAACTTTCCCTAGATTAGAAAATTCAGGAAGACTTCAAAGGAACTGCTTCTTTTTCCTCTTTCCTCAGCAAGATTTGGACACTTCTGCTCAGAATCCCAGTTAGATGTACCTCGCAGAGCTTTATTTACACTCATATTTTCTTCTCACACTGGTTTTAGGCCATTTGTTTCTGTAGAAATCTGCTGCCCTGTGATGAACTTTGCTTTTCTGATCAACAGTTCGGAAAAGTAAATAGCCTGGCAGTTTCATTAAGTTAAAAATCTATGTTGCTTTTCTTGAAACAGCATAAAATGTAATACATTTTTGGTGTGTGCTTTCACTGAACTTTTATCGTGGGACAAACAAGTCCTAAAGAGGAGAAGGATGTAGACAATTTCTTAAGCACAGTAATGGAACATCTGGGTGGCCAAATAAAGTCTGTGTCATTCTGTATGCAGCGCGTCAGCTGGTGATATTCATAGTCCTCTGATTTTCACAGAATGGGTGAAGCTCAAAGGGACCACAGTGTCTGATCCAACCTCCCTGGTCAAGCAGGATCATCCTAGAGCACATTGCACAGAATATTTCTTGAATATCCATTGAGGGAGGTTCCACAGCCACCCTCACAGTAAAGAAGCTTTTCCTCATATTCAAGTGGAACATACAGCATTTTTGGGACATGTACTGTGCTGTACTACCACCAGAGAAAATGTAGTTTCATTAATGTAGTTTCAAATAATTTTCTCAATCCCCTTTCCGCTTCTCTGAGTTTATATCTAAATTTTGTGTAGGTGCCACAGGATAAGAACTGCTACCAATCTGTTCTTGCACTCAATACGCAAGATTTCTTTAAAGTGCTGACACAACCTACACACTGTTTAAGAGATAGAAAGGCTGCAGTGTAGGAGCTGCTGTCCATGAACTATAAATCTGTAGTTAAAATGGCTGTTTGCACAACTCTTGCGCCACTTTGCTTCTTGGCTTTACCTAAATGACACTTTTATAATATTCATTCTGTAGTCTCCGCATTAATCTGTTGGCACAGCCATGAGCAGTGTCTGTTACAAAAGAAAATAAGGGAAAAAATATCCATTTCTAATTATAAACTGTGATGTTAACAGAAAACATGACATAAGGAAAGATGTTACCTTCTTGTATGTAAAGATGCCTCCTTTTTAGAGATTTCAAAGGAAAACTGAATGAGAAAAAGATCCCAGAAATGGCTGAAGTAAACACAAGAAAACTGCCTAATCTATTCCTAGTAAAATAATACAACTGCTTTAGTTACACTTAATTATATTTAGTGACTAACTTTAGTTACTCAGCAACATCATTGTGGTTTCTAATGAGTAAATTCCTGAGTGGTCTGGAAAGCTGGTCCTGAAAATTGCCTCTCCTCCAATAAAGTTTTCTTATAGATGGGAAAAAGCTTCTAGAAGGCTGCTTTCTGGAAAGGAAATGTATTTTCTGCCCAGAGGTTAGTTTGCTGGCAAGTCTACTGGCGTTCAGCAAGGTTCCAAGGCATGGGAGTAATGGCTGAAAATACCTTCCATAATGAACAGAAAATTTTTTGTGTTACAGCATAAAAATGTGCAGTAGGAGAAGAAGATCATTTTACCTGCAGTTTTACTGTGATAAAACTGCATGATTGATGAAGACACTTATCTTATCATGGACAATATTTTCAACTTGTTGGCAGAGGAGATTTCACATGCCCAGTAATATCATTTGTATGCACTGTCTGGAGCTCAAAGTTACACAATTTATGCACATGAATGATGTGAAAGGTACCTTTTGGCATCACAGGAGAGGATGCTGCCACTACATTTGATGGCTGGTCAAGGAATGCCCCTTCCAATTGCATACTTTTAATGTATAATTCTGCTTTGTGCTTCTGGCAGTAGAATAGTGCAGTAAATTCTCTCTGCCCCCAGATTTTGGCATATCAGATACAGCCCAAAACAAGAGACAAGTTATATTGCTGCAATGTGAAGGCATGAGTTTTCACACACCCAAGCTGTGGTGCTGACAGGGAGGACAAATGCCGCAATCTCACTCTGCAGCTCTTGTACGGTGATTAGAAGTGGATAAATATAATTGTGGGGATTTGGAATTAGTAAGATTCTGATCTTGCAGACACTACTGGTTTAAAGGACTTGTTCCTGTGACTCCATCTTCTGAATTGCTAAGATTCTTCTCGGTTACTGCTATACTGGCTTAAGGGTTGGCCTCAAGTTAGGACATGTCTCTGTAGATGTGCATTGTTGGACCATCCCATTAAAGAAAAGAAGCCTATTTTTATCTCTGAAGAAAAGGCACACCTTTAGGGCCTTTGCATCTTTTGTAGCAAGAGAAGTTGTAGAGTCTGGAGTGTTAAAGGAAAACCATAAAATAACAAAAAAATCCTGTAGATGAGCAGTATGTGATGTAAGACAAACACAATGAATTTAAACTTTTCCTTCAGCTAGAGAGAAGGGGTAGCGGGGGGGAGGCAGGGGGAAGAGAGGAAAGGGAGGAGAGAATCACATGGGAAATACACCACATTGGTCATGAAATTAATACCCATAGGTTATACTTTTCTTTTGTCTTTAGATTGCCCATTTGTTTGATTCTGTAGTATCGTTAAGTGTCAAAATCAAAACCACAACATAAATTCCACTGAACAGCAAAAAACAACTAGTAGTTCAAAGTGACTGCTGATGTGAAAAGCCTGTGTTCCCTTGATGTTGCTGCTTGGCATCACTACCGACTGGGTAGTGAAGCGTATAACAAATATTGGCATGGGTAAGTGGCAAGTGTTGCTGAAGACCTAGATTTTGTTTGTAGAGCAAACATCCACAACAGATGGAAAGATCCAACCTGGCAGGCCAAGTAGGGCTCAAAATCAGTTATGCCTAAAGAAATGTAGTTGAAACATGACTGTGTGGTAATAGAGGATGAAAGCCATTAAGAAAGAAAATAAGTTACTTATTTCATAGCTGCACCATACCAACCAAGGGAGACTCCAGAGGTATCTTAAGTGAAGCAATGGATGTGTATCTTTTGTAACTTAGTAAAAACGTTATTTTTCCATATCTGAGATTTCAACTGCAATGCTGATAATTCTCAATTTGTATACAATCTCTGTTAACATGTCTAAAATGTTTCTGATTCTAATATACTAAGCAGTGATGAAAGCTTCTGGACTCCAGTTGGAGAGAGCTTGTGACATCAAGTTTTGTGAGAGAGGGCTCTCACTTAAGCTGAAAAAAGCTGTAGATAATTATCACATTTGAAAGGCATTTTCATGGGGCTGGTAAATAGAATTGTGAAAATGTAAGCTGGGAGGGATGTTTTTTATTTATTTTGGAGTCTCATGACAGCTGTGCCAAATAGGTTAAGGTCCCACCCTGGTCCCATTGTCCTCAGTGGTAAAATGGATATTTACATGACCATTGTAGTGTCTATTGTACATATTCCTGGAATCATCCATCTTAAGATCCTGAGATCAGGATGTGGGAAAACTTGCCACTTAGTAAATATTGAAGAAATTGGGGATGATTGTAACTCAGTATAAATCACTAAACACCTTGTAGGAACAGACTCACCAGGATTATTTAAATAAGTTTTTGGATCACAGTGTCCTGTGGTAGGAAGCCAAACCATTCACTAAGAATGCTTTGGAAAGTGCATATTGCAGTGTGACAGATTACACAAAGAGAGAAGAGGACATTGCTTAATTAGATGAGTTCCATGATAACCCCACAACTGAGTGGAGCCTTGGCACCACTACTTCAATAAAGACAAATCAGAATATAGATCAGAATACTTGTAAAGGAATAAAGTCTATTTTCTGCAAGAGTTTTGAACAGAATATTTCTTTACTTTAAAAAATTCTAAGTTTCTACCACTCACTGACTATTTTCATGCTAAGTTTTGAAATTTTCCAATGGCAAAATGACAGGATTTCACAACATAGGCACAAAATCAAATCAGCAAAGCCCCCTCCCCCCCCAAAAAAAAAAACAAACACCAAAAATCCCCAAGTAGCAACAGTACTTATCCATTTCTTCTTACAATTCTAGCAAAGAGGGAAACCCACATGTTCGATACCATAAACAACCATTTATCTGTTTTCTGAAACTATAACTTTTTCAAAATAAAAAACATGTCCAGCATCCACTCTGCTTCTCTTCTTTAGGATATATGATGAGGATGTTCTAAAGTAAAATTTCCCAGGCCAGAGTACTGGTGGCATGGATCACCTCTGGTTTTATTTGTGGAACAAACAGGGCCAACCACAGAAACTACTCCAATGGAAAAGTAATGTTAAGAAAATATTTAGTCTTTCCTAACTGTTCCAGCTGTAGTTCTGGCCTTCACTTTCTCTGTGAGGAGAGTGCATACAAGAGGCAGTTAAGATACTTATATCTGTCTCATTCCAAGTGCTTAAATAAGATTCCTGACTTTTCTTTTCCTGGCTATGCCTCCAAGTATCTGGAAGCAAGAAAGCAGCACTATGCATCCTATCAATTATCTACAGACCATTAGAAAATTGCCTTCTGACCTCATCTTTGAGACTGCTACTATGGAAAACACAAAAGTTGTGTGCCTGTAAATGTAATAATAAATCCACTTCACTTGATTGTGACATAAACTCCAGTAGTTCATGCTTATCAATAGCTCACTCCACTTCTATGAAGATCCAGATATTTAGAGAAATATCTTTTTCTCATACATGCTTTTAACAGTCAATGCATTTGTAGCAGCTGAAGACGATAGGAATATTAAGGTTGGTGTTAATACGTAAAAATAGTTTAAAGCTTCCTGATTGGGAGGAAGGGAGGGAGGAGGAGGGAGGCATTTCTCTTCAAAAAAATGTGTCACTGGAAGTGTAGCATATAAGATGTGTTTTGTGACACTTCATCACAACTAAGAGATAATTTTTTTTCTTCCAAATAACTGTGGGGTTTTTTCCACAGTTCCTCTCTTAGTTTATCCACATATTTTTCTACAATTATATGTGTTTTTGTAAGCACACGTTTCCAGTATCTCTGAACTTGCTTCCCAGGGTATGACCCAATCATTAAGGCTGAACTAGTCAAGTGATTTAACATACAAGGATTTCAGGTAGGGTGTAACCGGAGGAGGGAATGCAGCCCACCCAAGTCTGAGGCTGTGAATGCCAAGTTCAAGTAAATTTACTAGCAGGCTTTTTCCTTTTAACCCCCCCAACAAAACATATAATCAAAAGGTGAAGAGTTCAGTCATGGAACAAACAGGACCTCTTTAAAAATATGTAGCTGGCTGAAGCCAAAGACAAACTATGATGTCATTGGGTGGGAACTTCCCCTCACTGTATGTGAGCAACATTGGAATGATGCGATGCAAGATGTGAATAAAACCACAGGAGCAATTTTAGTATATCTTGGGGTATAGTTGTTACAACTAATCTGCAATATCAGTGATTTTCTGTTTCACACCTTTGAATGTTGTTCATTTTCCACAAATTGGTGCCCACACAATTTTCCATTCCTAGCCACGATATACTCAGAGGCAGACTGAAAGCTAATCTGATTTGCAAAGTTGTCAATCACAGCATCGATTAGATAGTAGATAATGGTGTTAGTGCAATCATTAAATGGCAAGCAGCTTTTGCAATGTTTTCTTTGAATAGCTTGTGGGGCCCCATCTATGTTACAAATGCAGTTAGTTCGGGGAACCTGGCAATGGACAAGTTACCCTATACTGGGTGTTAACATTTATATTGATTGGTCCTGCAGACAGTTTGGTACCTAGTTCATATTTATGTCTGTTTGCAGAACTGGAAACTAGTTTTGCCCTCAAGAGATTTCCCATGCAGCCAGTTAGGCTTAGCTACCTTTACAGCAAACTGCTTGAGTAAAGGCCTTATGTTCTGCTGTCAGAAAATGTGTCAGAAAAAAGTGTTTTTAAGAAAAAATGGTATTTATGTTGATGTTTCTAATTCTCAGTATTCCGTGAAAGACTTAATGGTGACAAAGGAAACCGAGGTCAAATCCTGGCTTCACCCTATCACTATAAATCAACCTTTCCTGACAGCACAAGGGGCCTCTGTTTTATCCTGTATGTTTTTCACTGTAATATGGACAGCAGTGTGAATCAACTGATCAAATTTACTTTTGTGAGCTTAGGCCAAAATAAGTTAAAGAAGCAAATTAGCTCGATTTTTTTTCCCTACTGAAATATGGGCATAGAATTCCATATGATCTTTTCTCAGGATTGACTATTAGAAACTTTCTTGATCTGTAGTGAACTACATAATTATATATGTAGTTCAGATATGTAGATCGAGATAAAATATCCACCTCTTCTTCACCTTGCTTTTCCAAAGGAGAATGGAATGAATGTTTCCTTTTTAATTAATTTGACTTTTCAGTTTCACTGATGTAATTTTCTTTTTCATTAATCACACTCAAGAAAAAACATTGGATAGATAACAAACAGCTTCATAACTGGCATTGATTTTCAAAGAAATCTGTTAGCAGTTTTCAAGTACTGTATTTACAAAGGTCAATAAACTTAAAACGGACAAACTCATTGTCTGAGCCTATAGACTGCTGAAGGGAAAATGTGCTTCATGAAGAGCTGATCTCTTTAAAATCATCCATCTCAAGTCTTTGCCTCAGGTAATTTTTTAGCATAACAAAAGCATACCGTGTACCATGTATAGCCATGACATTGCCAAGACATCTGTGATTTCTTATATAAAAAATAATGAATCCTGATTTTCAAATAATGTAAAATTTGCCTGAAACAAAGCCAAACACTTCACACTCTTCTTTTTTATATATGGATTATTCATTTTGTTTCTTGAAAGGAAGAAATGACAATGAATATTAATATTGGGTCCAAATATCCAATTTCAATTTTTTAATATGCATATATTAATAAAATGTTTAATCAGCATGTTTGCTGTACTGATGTTTTATCATGACACTAACTTTGAGTTTTATCATATGACATTTAGCAGTGTTTCAGTTTTATATGAGTAAAAGCATCTTTCACAGTTAGAAGTGTGACTGTATTGTTAGTAAGGAAAATTATTTTACTGTATGCAATTCTAAATTATTGTGAATTAGGGAGTGATGTTGTCTTTTGGGTGAGTGAAACAGCCATTACATATATAAAATCAGAAACAGTGTTTTTGTTGACATCACTACTGTTTAGCCTAGAAACTCTCAGAAACTAACTTTTGCATTGTACATACAGAGTAACATCTGTCCATGCAAGTTGTGCTCAGAGCAGGTTAGAATTCCTTGCAAAATACATATGCACCACATAATTTCACTTGAGTTTGATCTGAAGGGTCTGCACAGCAGGTGTGTGCTACATGTTTAAACTGATTCAAGGGAGACTAGGAGTGCAATTCCCTGTTTGGAGTAGGCCTACTACAGCATTTGAAAAAGAAGCATCAGCATTGCTCATAATGTCCTCTGGAGCCAAGCAGAGGAGAGGTGCCCCTGGCAGCTCCTTCCAGTGACAAGCGTTCCACTGCGCTCCTGAGTGGAGCGGGGAGTTTGCACTGAGACATGGCTGACTTCCCCTCAAATGCCCTCTCAGCCCATAATCCACAAACCCCACTAATCTGCACGGGGGCTTCCCTGCATTACCGTGGATTAGTGACGTGCTGCTGTATCATATAGCATATTTACGCACTGTTTACAAACCCTATGCAGTTTAACCCATGACAGGCATGGGCCTGTAATCTCATGTACTGTCAACCTTGTTTAGTACAGGTATAAAAATATAGATATAAATAGTGTTTGGCTTACTTCACAGGAGAGTTTTATACAGCATATTGCATGTATATTTTATAGCCAGCTTTTCACATCCTTGGAAAGGGAGGTTAAGTATCACTCGGTGCATTCATCCATTCCTTTGCACAACAGCAGCCTCTCACAAATCTGTCAGGAGGCAGTGGTATTCAGGGACTTTGCCTGGATTCCCCTTTACTCCACAACTCTTTTCTAGTGGCTTGGCTTCCAGCCTAGCAGTGTTACTTATTCTTCCTCTCTCAAATAAAATCTGTAAGCCTCTATCCTACAGGAAGCCTGACAGCCTTAGACTCCCTACTCCCGAAGGCTTCAATCACCCTGGTTTTTAAGGTCTACTAGTAGTCTTCTACCAAGCATGGCTCAGTTCAAAAGTAGTTATGACTAATTCAAAAGGAGAGGCAATTTCGTGGATGCACTGAGTTCCTTTAATCTCAGCATTTGTTTGCTCATTTTGCTACCCATCACCATTGTATTGTCTCTTTTCCTTCGCTTTTCTGTGGTGAGACAGTGGATGAGTTACTGTAGCAAGATCAGGAAAAATGGAGGAGTTCTTTGCTAGCTTTTCAAACTTCTGGTCTTCCTGTGCCAGATGCCTGGTGGCTAGGGCTGTGGCAACCCCTCTCCTCCTCCTTCCACCCCATCAATCCACAGTCTCTGTGCAGAGTTCCCACATGCAGTTGCCTTCACCAATGCAAAAACGTACCCACAGGCCCTACAGAAGGATTGGCAGTACTGAACTGTTGTCTTGTTCAATAAGAAGGGCCAGAGCCAAGCAGTGGGGCAAAGTGCAAGATCCAGCAAGGACTAATAGGATGCTGCAGGAAGGACAGCAAGGCAACCATGCCAGGAGAAAGAGTAACCAAATGCCTTCTGAGAAGTCTGCTTACAGCATGTGGATAGGCACAAAAACAGCTCTGCATCTCTGCACCTCACAGACACTTACATTACAAATTCCCCAAGTTGTCCTCTTTAAGAAGAGAAAATACTATACCTGGAGTTTCTGGGAAAGTCATGTCTGTCCATTCCTTCAGGACCCAGTTGGGGCAACCCTTTTCCTTTTAAAACTTGCACCTCACCTGACATCACCTCTCTCCTTTGCAACCTCCTCCCTCTCTTTCTTTTCCTGTCTGACTGTGGTAAGGCCCTGTATTCAGTCCCTACTCTACTAAAGCTCCAGCGAAGTTATAAAATGTGGCAAGGACAAGTGTAGGGGAGATTCTGACACTGGTATGACGTGCAAGCCTGAGTCGCATGGGTGACTAATTTTTGTGGCAACAAACTACTGACTGTTGCTGTAGTCTTTTGTTCTAACACTAATTTCACTATGAACAAATTACTGCTTTTTCTATAGAATAGATTCCTTCTCTAGGTACTCTGGTGGCTTGCTGAGCTGTATGTACCATTTTTCATTAACAGACTTTAAATAGAACTAAGAGAGATGTATCTTTCTTCTCATCTAATGTGGATGTTTATTCTATGGTACATCTTGCATTTTTACCAGGATGGTAACTGCAGTGAAGGCAGAAGTCAAATCAGATTTGCAGTCTATGAATCTCTGGACTACTTCATCAGAGTGTGTGGTGCTATTACCTCTTTCTTCTTCCCTTCTCACTCCAACAGTTGGGGTATTTTTATGGTGCACAATTGTCATGGGAAGCTGGCCTCAGAATCAATAAGTATATCCAGGACCACTCACTTGCAGTAATGGCAGAACTGATCTGTATTCTCGACTCTTCGAAAAATGTAAAGGTTTAATACAGGGATGCTGTATCTGTGGAATCAAAATGATTAATGCCTGCCGAAGTTATCACCCTTATTTGAAGCATTTTTTTTGGTTGCCTTTCTGGAGCAATCTTGGAGAGGCTTCTGTAACTTGCATCTCTGATGAATTTTATACAAGATGCAGCATTTACCAGCATTTCTGAGGAATTTCTAGGCAAACTGAACTGCAAATTTGCTTATGTGTGACACTGGCATACACTAAGAAACCACCTACTTTAGAAAAGTAGTGGGAACACCCTTCACACAACATGCACAAACCCTCTTATGATTTAAATGTGAACAGACTATGTATCTTTGCCATGTTAGCTCAATAATCCAAACTTCCCTCGGGCAAGTTGCCTGTGTGTCTAAACAGCACACATCTGTTCTTTTCCACCACTTGTTTACATGTTCTTCCTCTCTGTGTGCCTGCTCCATCCTCATTTTAAAGACATTCCTTAATGCTTTGTTTATTTCCCATGTACATTTCACAACTGCATGCTGTAACAGTAGTATGTGTTGAGTGCTGGTTTTATATAATTTACGATCCAGTGTTTGTTTTTTAATGTATTAGTGTGTATGAAGAATAACTCCATGAAGTCATTCAAGGTTAAAATCAAGCTTTCTGGCTTCAGGCTGACTGGGCAGCATCGCAAAATACCACATCGCATGGTAATGTAACTAATGAATCTACAGTGATACATACTCTAATACAGAGTAGGGGATTTAGGATAGGAGAGAAAAATCTAAATAAAATTAGCAATTTCCTAGTGTCATACAAAACATTAATATATTCTTTTACTAAGCATAATAAGAGGAAAAATACACACTGAATTAAGAAGAAACATAAATATTTTTTAAATAATGACATCTTCAGTCTTCTGTTCTCAGGTATTAAAGAGTCTGATTTTCAGAAATGCTAAGTAAATATTTGTTCAGTAGCACTGAAAAAATAATGCTGGATTGGTGGGAAGAAACTTCTATAAAGTCCACCATTTCTGCAATGTTAGTACAATGTTGTACAAATATCAGGATGGTGAAGATGCTTGTTTTACCCTAGGGCTGGAGAAAAGCATTGCTGTGTTACTAGAGTAGCCCAGTTCTGAAAAGTATCTTACAAACCTTTTAGCTTAACATTATTTTGTATTTTCTTTTAACTGTTTAAAGTGTTCTACAATTAATAAACCAAATAGCCTGAAGTGGGTCGTTTGTTCCTCTAGTCAAATGACAATTGGTGCTATCAAAATAAAGCATTCAGCACAGGACTTGTTTACATATTTAGTCTGCTTGCTTATCATATTTGAGTGCTGATCAGTGCTGCCTCAGTCTCTTTTCCCAGAGCCTCTGGTTGCCAGCCTGGAGTAGAGCCTGCAGTGTGGGTTTTTATGAAATGCTTAACAATAAAAGTAAAATTCACAGAGAAATACTTTCCCTTTTTATGTAGAAATCTCAGCAAGCATATGAAAAAGTCCATGGCATTAGGAATGGGCACATCTGACATTTATTTCTGTAAAATGCGCCCACAGACTAACAATGCATCATTCAGAAAAGAAACCAAGTATTTTCAAGGTAGGAACTTAAGCAAAAAGGTATTCCTGTACATAAATGAATATAATTGTAGGAAAAAAGGTTTCTGCTGATTGTTCTGTTGGAATTACAAAACTGTACAAATGGCAGAACAGAAGCTCAGTGTGGAATTAAAAATCAAACACTGAGGAACTCATTGAGATAATGATTCTGCTCCTAGGCTTTTTTCTTTTTTGGGGGGGGTAGTAACTTAGCAGTGCAAGTCTCTTCTATTTGTTATGGCTATAAAAAGCGTAAAAGTATTTTTTTAGATGTGTATAAATAATATTGCATAATTCCATGTTGGTCTCTGATCCTTGTGAACACAATTATTTCCTTGGGACAAAACCCTCTCTTCATTAGCACTGAATGGTATTTGTCAGTCTTTTTCCTGTTTAGATAATTTGTTCAGTGTTGATATATTTAAAAACATTCAATTGGTTGGAATAGTATCTGCGGCTTTCCATCAAAGGAGTGATGGCAGTGGCTGTGGGTCTAAATCTCAAAGCACCACTCTGTAGACTTCCTAAGTGATTAGTAAAGAGTATTATCGCTCTCCACCATCTGGCTATCTAATATGGAAACGATATTAAAGGAATCAGAAGACCTATACAGGCTTTGTCATTTTCGACATACAGAATGTTACAGCAAAAATGTGGAAGCTACGTTTAAAACAAAAAGAGATGTGCTTAAACATAAAAGAATCATTTCTATTTGCAGGACAGACATACGTCTGTTCTCCCTCATTTTAATTACTTGCAAGTATATAACGCCATACGTATGTATACTGAGATAATGCAGCTTAGCACATATACGCAGGCTGCGCGTTTAGCATGCTACGAGTGAAACCTGTTTAAATTAAGAGCCTCATTCTGGTTTTGATGTCTTTACAATTAGTTGATGTGTTGGATGGTTTCTGAGGCTTTGATTCATCTATGCTTTAAAGGTTTTGAAGTTAAATGCTTTGGGTAAGGCGGAATTAAAGAATCATCAGAAATTTCTGCGCTAAAGCCTCACAATCCAATAAAACATAAAAACTTTTGTAATTCAGTGTACTGTATATCTTTGTGTATAAAAATATCTCTTTATAAGGAAGAACAAAAGATACGCTTCTCCACTCCAGGAACATTACATGGAATAAAGAGCCTCTGAAAACCTCCGAAGCACAGAATGCAAGCTTGTGCTGCCAGACAAAAGTGAAAGCCTATCCTGTTTTCTCTCTCCCTGATGTAGTTGCTGTGTCAGATGAGGGCATCAGGGCAGATTCAAAAGTCAGAATGAAGAAAAGAGAAACAGTGCAGAGAAAAGTGAATCCAGTCCTACAGACACCTAGGTTTTCCCTGTGCAAACCCAGCTCTAGGCTTTTAAATTTGTTTGTTTTACAGAAGTGCAGATGAAGGCAGTAATTAAAAATGAGTTATCAGATTCCACTCATTTGTAGGTGTTACACTCCAGGGTATTGTAAGCCCTGTATCCGGCAAAGAGGAAGGCAGAAAAAATGGGAGGTCTTTTCTCCTGTTTCCTTCAAGCTATTTAGGAAGTTATTTCTTTACTTCTTTTTAAATGGTTTTATTTTTACCTCACAAAGAAAATCGGTTTCTTTGCCTTGCCTGAGCAAGTGGGCTTTCTGCTAATGTCACTGAAGTGCTGTAGCTGCCTATGAGGAAACAACACATTTGGCTGAGCAGCACAACTAATAGAGTCTGGTTTGGTAAAGACTTTCATCTTTTGGTCCTGGAATCTCCTTCCCCATTGCAGTGATCTCAGGTCCGCCTCTGTGGCACCTGCCTCAGACAAAAGACAGCATGAACTGCAGCCAGCCAGGAGGAAGGATAGTAGCAGAGCTGAGAACCTTTCCCTCTGCTAAAGAATTATTTTCCTTTCTCTTCTTGCTAACTGTAGGGGGTTTTTACAAAGCTTGTAAAGCATTAATTGTCTTTAAGATGACTATACTCTTGCACATATGGCTGAAATTGGCCACTGATTTCAAATGATAAAGGGCAATGGCTGACAGCAATTGCATGTGCCTAAGAACACTAGGATATCAAATCACTTCTAATATGTGTTTTTATATTTTATATTCTCAGTACTTTTGACCACAGTTCTCTGACCTTTGGTTATGTTCTTCATGATATCCAAGGAGTGTAGTAAGTAAGAAACCCACTAAACACCATCTTCTTATCCAAATTTTCACTTCTCTTTTTTCTCCCTATATCCTGAAAAGAACACAGCATCTTTTCCCTTTGTGTAAAGCTACTTATTATACACACGAAGGCTGTGGAACTGTGTAGCACTGCTTTTGACAGCAAAGCCAGCTCAAGTTGATGAGCTCTCTTTACTGCTCCCAGTCTGATCAAATCTACATTGCAGTTTGCATCCATAGAGATGTGTGGACAGAGCTGCCTCTGGACTCTAGGATAATGTAGCTTGTTAAAATGACACACATTTAAAAAGCCCATAGAATTAATTTTTTAAGATATTGCTGATACAAATTTTTTCAACTTTCTTATTCTCTTTTCTTCTGCTTCAGTAGTGCAGGGGCAAATGTGCACTGCTGCAGTGGGGAAAGGAGCTGGGAGATGAGTCTTAAAGCAGATCTGCTACCAAAGTGGAATAATTGTGAGTTATTCCTGAAGCGTGAAATTCTGTTCTGACTGAAGATACAGCAAGTTTGTCTTTTACTGCAGAGTGGATAGAATTCCATCTTGGGCAGCCACAGCACAAGGGCAAGAATCCAGGCCCTACTGACATCAGGAGTAAAATATCCCATGAATTCAACATTGTGGCATTGAATAAACTCCAATAGTTGCAGCTCTGTTCTAGGAGAGCTGTAAAACCTGTAAAACTTTACCAGTTGGACCTCCCCTGTCATTACAAATTCCAATCATAACTATGGAAAAATTATTAAAGGACCAAAAGATAAAATTAAAATTGCTCCATACTTAACTGTCTCAATCTTTTCAGAAATTATTTAGGATACAAATAACTTTCAATTCTACTGTGCCTACATTTGCATGCAGAGTTTAGGCACATATTTTATAAGAGTATTTAAAATTTTCTGGTGCGATTTTTTTTTTTAAAGCCAGTGTCAATTAGTAGAGACTCTGACCCATTTTCCACAAAATTGGCACCAACAAGGCAGATAGGGGCATGAACACCAGAAATGTACACAATTTGGCAGTACTAAAGACACAAGTTTCACATACCTACAAAAAAACAGGTGCTGGCAGAATATACAAGGAGAGAGAAGAACTGTCAGCCTCTGTGCAGGGTTCAGTCAGTTCCTAATAACCTTCCACGTCTGGATTGTACAGTACAGGACCTGCTCATGAAGTCCTAATTCTGACAAAGATTCCTTTCCCCCAAGTAAGGAGCATAGAGCAACCCACACAGTGAACACTTGATAACAAGGCCCATGCAAACAAGCACAAGATAGTTTTTGGTAAGGAAATATACATTTTCCAAACAACTTAGGTACTTTATTTTCAGTTTACACCCAGAAGAATCAACATAGTCAAGACACTGTAATAAGCTAACTCAGTTAGATGTGTTTGTTCTTAACTTTAACCCATTGTTAGGCATGTACAGTCTATGGTTGAAAGCAGGAACACAACCACAACAGTCGTTTTTTTTCTGATCCTAAGAGGACAGTATTTTTGGCAGAAATTGCCTTGGTATTCCAAAAGCTACTGTCTCTTTCCAGTGTGCTAGTGGTCTTGTAGTAACTGTAAAATTTGTATACAGCATAATCACAGTAAGCATATACCCCTTTCGTCTGCAAAGGACTTTTAAAATATCCTATTGTCCTCATTGTAGAGAGGCAATATACACATTCCTTTTTTTATGGTGTAAATTAGAGAAAGAACATGAAAATGCCACTTTCAAAAAAGCAGATTTAAATAAAATATAAACCACTTTATAATTCTCTAGACTATTCCTTCTAGTACAGCTTTTATTATAGCTTTGCATCCTGGATTTCTACCAATAGATATCATCTCATGAAATTAAACTGGACCATTTTCAACAGTGTTGGATGCAATGAATCACTCAGAAATAAACTTTATGAAATATACCTGGGGGATAGTAAACTTTTCAAGTAATAATACTTAAAAAAAATCAGAAATAAGTATTTTTCAAGAAGACGTGTCTTTTATGACATATGATTTACTGGAATTCTTATGGGTTTTTTCTGAAATTATCTAGTAGTAATTTAAAATGAGATTTTAAAATGAAGGTTTACAAAGGGTACCAGCTCTTTTGTCAAGGTCTCATCCTTTTCACACAAACAAGAAGTTATCTTGTCTAATTTTCATTAGACAGATTTTTGTGGTGGTGATTTCTTTAGATGTAAAGCAGAGAAGCTCCATCTGAGATAGACAGACTGGCATATACGCCAGGGAGCCATATGACAAGCATTAAACGGCTTAGAAGATTGTCTTAGTGCATTATTAGTTCAGCAGTTGTAAGGATTATTGCTGTTGTTGTTTGGGATTTTTTTTCTGGCAATATCATAGTAAACAACAGTTTAAAGGAGAATAACAAAGTAGTTTTGCTGGTGCTAACAGCGGTACTTTTCCAAACAGAAGAAGGAGTGCAGGAAAAAACCACGGATTCCGTGTCTGCGCAGTACTAACACAACATCGTCCACAGATATCTGAGCTGCTTCTGAATGACTTAAATTCACACTGGGAGCAGAACAAACTCATTAGTGCAGTATTCTCTTTGGGCTGTTTGCTTGGCTAAGAAGCCCAATATATTCATCCAGATGTACAGCCACAGTACACACAGCCATCCAGGTCCCAGTACCCAAGGCCAGTTTTTAAGATCTTCTTCTCTTAAGCTATGCAGGCACAAGTAATAGCTCCTGTGTCACGGTAGGACACAAAATAGATTGACTCCATATAGTTGTCAGAAGAGAAAGAAGGTTTTATTTACAATTCCAACAGATCCTTTTATAACATGCTGTGCTAAAAAGGTATATTACTGGTCCATTGGACTGACACTTCTCTTCATTGGTTAAGTAATAGGAAACAACACCGGGGGACAGTTGTTATGGGAAAGGGAACACTGTTTACATAACCTGTTTTGAGAAATGGAGAGAGATGTTTTGAAAAGGGAAAATTGTTGACAACTTTCCCTTGGGAAAGGAGCTAGCAATAGTTAGCAAGCTAAAATTCAGGCTCAGAGAACGTTAAGCCCACACTCCTGATTAAGTTACAAACCTTTCAGAGAAAGAAATCAACCTTCTTAGTATTAAGCACAAGATAATTTAGGCAGGCATTAACCATAAAGAATAAAAGTCAAGACATCTAAGTTGTGTGCTAAAATACAGAAGCTGAGGAGGAGTTTAAGATAGGTTACATTGCAAAAGTTGAAATTGTAGGAAAAATTACCTTTCCAAAGACTTTCTAAATTAGTGTAGAGGGGAATTAAAAAAGAATGTTCCAGTACTTGAGATATAAGGTGAAGATCTGGACAAGAATTTCAATAGTAAGCATTACACTTAACATTGACAAGATTCTGTCTTAGGTAAAAAGTTAATTTTTGCCTAACACATGACAGATTGAGAGAAGAGCTTTGAGATGTTTGAAACAAACATAACACTTATGTGTGATAAGTACTAACTGATAGGTAGGAGCTGTGCCTCCTGGTGACTGAAGGAACAAGGAAAGCGAGCACAAGGATGAACCGTGTTTAATGATATTGCACATAGGTTGGAAGCCAGACATCCACAAGCAGATGGTCAAAGTCAGGCTGAGATCTTAATTTGAAAACGATGAAGAAGAGAAAAATCTGAGAGTGAATTTGATAAAGATGGTAACTTGTTCATTAGATGAAAGACAGTCAGAAATTAAGGGTATACACAAAGGGGTCAAGGAATAAAACAAATCCTCCAGGCAATGTGAAAACGTTGGATAATCATGAGTCAACATTATCAGAAAAATCAACTGAGACAAGATTTCAATGGCAGAAATTTGACCCTGATTTGAAAGATGTCGACTAACCACAAAGAACAATTATGGGCCTTGGGACATTCGAGACTTGAGTGAAAAGAGATTCAACTGTAAGGCAGACAATGGACTGTAGAACATGCAGTTTTAGAAGAACTTAGACAGAAAATGTAAACAGAATATTGACTGAGGCTGCAGCTGAATGGGTAAGACATAACATCTACAAAAGCAAGTACATAAAGAGTTGTTTTCAAAGGCACAAAGGCCCCTTAGGTTGCCAGATCCTGTGAGAAGTCAGTGAACTCTACCTAATCACACTCCCTTGCTCTGAAATCTCCCTAATTACCATTCTAATTACATGGATATGACAAGTCAACTGTCATTGTGGTACTTCCCATGAGTCTCTGGAATCCTGCAGATACAGTATGTAATTGGTAAAGCCTGCTGTGGACCCACACATAGATTTGATGCAAGTGCAGCTCAACATATCCTTCAGCAATTCAGTTTCCTTTATTTCCCCTTGTTTTTCTGCTAGTCCTTCTCCTCATCATTTAAGGAAACAGGTCCTTGCCATACTATATCACTTCAGGAAAGCATTAATTCTTTCACTGAATGTACCTCAAGTGAGGGACCTTATTATTGCCTTCCTAACTGTTGCAAAAGCATAAAGCAACCTTTTTCTGATTTCACCCTTTTTGAAAGTCTCCATGCACCTTACCTGTTTTAGAGAGCTATGTTATGAGGAAGGTCATTCTTAGGATTGTAGATACCATTTTGCCAAGACACAGCAGAAAGACACCTACATGTCCCATAGTATTATTTGAATACTATTTTCAATTTGCCTACTATTTTCAATTTTGATGCTTACATGTTTGCCCAAAATTATGGGGATGTTTTAGGAATCAGTGCAAATTAAAAAGAAAGAGAGCAGTTATGTCACCCCATCATGCTATGTTACATGAGAAGTTACAGCATTTGGTCAAAACTCAATGTGAGTATATCTCATACTGAGTATTTTGAACTGAGTATGAGCTATGTGCCAAAAAACTTCACTGATTCCCTGCATGCCCACAAAAAAATAGAGTTTTTGATAAGAGTGCATTTTAATGTGTGCCCGTGCTCCTTCCTTTCAGTATTTCAAAGCATAAGTAAACTTTCATGACTTTTAAGGTGTAGACTGATTCTCTTACATATAAGTGTGGCTCTCTTAAAATGAAATCCATCCAGAAACTGAATGAAAATAACACCAAATAACACCATTTTTTTTTCTTTCCTACATGGGTACAAGTTCTTGTGGTAAGACCAAATAGCTGTTTTGATCAGACCAAATGAACCACAGTTCTTCTGGAGCCCTGGGGAGATGTTTTTCCCCTCCACCTCCTCACTTTATACTAGCTATATTAAACAGCTGTTAGACCACTATCACGGATACATGATAATGTTCACATGTTGGACAATGGAAACAGACTGGATGCCTGACAAAATGACCCAAACATGGTTCTTTCAATTGGGCTGCTTAAAACATTGGTCTAACCTGGACTGAAAGTTAGATGTACTACTGGAAATGCAAATGTTTTCCTCCCTTTCAGTTATTGCAGCTTATCCGGTGCCAGAGTAGGAATGTAAATTGAAAGTGGCTCAAAAAAAGTCTGCAGTATTGAATAAGAATTGTATGATATAATCTATTAAAGACATAGCAGTGTGCTAAGCTGGAGAATTAAAATGTGTCTCTTTCCCCATTAGTCAGAATGTGTTTTTCTTTAATTGTATTTCTTTTTTCTCATGTGGACATGAGTTAATGTCTTTGAGCTAGGTTAAAATCATGATTGTAAATAAGGGAGCTTTGAACTGGTTAATCCTTGTGATTTTATAAATTAAAACCTTGAGCCTTAAGAAGAGGATCAGGAAACTCCACCATCACCAAAGAGGTGGCGAATAGTCTCAGAGCCATACATACAGATGGATTCAATAACTCTTAAGAAATTTCAGTGACAGAAACTGCATGCCACGTCACATTACTCCAAGTGTGAGTGGTAGCTAAATCAACATTAGAATTGAGACCTCTCGTTTCTGTTGAGGTCAGGGGTGCTTTTCTTCTTCAAACAATAAGTTACTGTTTCCCTGAATATCTGGTAGGAAAGGTATTTTGAGCATCACTGTTTTTTTGTTTTAGACTTCAGGTTAAACATAAACAGACATCTTTAAGAGACTGCTGATTTGAGAGGTAAGTGGGATTTTTTTCACGATTACACCCAGCAACACCAGGGGTAAATCAATTTCAAAATTCATGTGAAACATAAAACAACACCGCTTAATTATTTCTTCCTAGGTAGGCTGTAACTTGGCAGGATCACAAAACCTACACTGCGTGAAGTTTTTTGAGCACTCGAGCTTTGCAGCATTAGCCACAGCCATCAGCAGATTCTTCCATTGTCATGAGGGTTAGTGT
This sequence comes from Donacobius atricapilla, assembly GCA_013397315.1. Lineage (NCBI taxonomy): Eukaryota > Metazoa > Chordata > Aves > Passeriformes > Mimidae > Donacobius > Donacobius atricapilla. The sequence continues at coordinate 284,139 of WBMY01014852.1, read as the reverse complement.
AACATTCAAGAAACGCTGTTTTGACTCAAGTGTTTTCAGTTAGAGAGCAGATGTTGAATTTAATTGTCTGGGCTTCAAAAGGCTTTGCCAGAGCAAGTATTGGGCTTAAACACTAAGTTTTTTTCCCAGTTCCAAACCAGGCGATAACAAAACTCAGGCATTGATCCATTTCGCCCAATTTCAGCCTTCTAACCAACATGCAGATTAGAGGTTGTGTCTAAGCAAGACACAATCCTGGTTGTTCGTGGAGGGAGTAGAGCATCTTTATGAGGGAGTAGAGCATTATTATACGAATTACAGTTCACAAAAGCTTCTGTCTTTATGGACTGGTGAAGAGTCCCAAAGCATGTACATTCACACCTTAGGCTAAACGAGCAACTGTCAGTAGCTCTGGTAGTGCTTGTGAACTAATAATGTCTGGGCTCCTCTTAGGAAAACCAGCAGGTACACACCAGAAATGCATGAAGAGAGAAAAATGATGAGCTGAACTTCAGGAAGAATTCTAATACCTTCTGGCAATAAGGAGCACAGATTTGTTTTTTCTTAATTGGACAATGGGCTCTGCAAATGTGCCTCTATTCCACAGACATCTTAACTTGAAAGAAAATCCATGGATAAAAGAAAGAAATAGATACAAGGCCACACACAAAGCCTGCATAGTGGTGACAAACGCAGTGTGTTTGTGCAATACCTGAAGCTTGAGAAGGTAGGAAGCCAGAGCTAAAAATAAGCTTGTGGCTGAAGGGAGAGAACAACAAGAGAAGAGAGGAGAGAAAGAACAGACTGGCAGCACAGAATTGAGATTTTTCAGTTTAGTAAGTAAATACGTATTTCCCCCACCCACATCTGGAATAATATGAATTCTGGATTCAAAACTGCATTCTTTACTTGCTTAACACTCCCAGTAAAGTGTCTTGTGCTCAAGGAATGCAGGATCTAGTTAGTGTCTCAGCTGCATGACTTCCACATGTAGTTGGTCATATTCACTCAAACTTTTTAATTGCAGGCAGTGCCTTCCCTTACTTAAACACTTTCCATCCACTTTTCCCCTGTACATGCTTTTTTAAAACCTCTTTTTCAGTCAGGAAGAAAGAACAGCTCCAGGAAACTAGACATTCTAGATCAAACCTAACTTGACCTCTAGAGTTAAAAAGTGAAGTGGGTTTAATAGTTCCAAAAAGTGAAATCTGCTTTTATTTCAGTGTACAGTCTCTCATATTGCAGGTGTGTGAAGGTTTCCTATCAAACTGAATGTTGTCGTCACCTTGCAGACTGGCATACCTAATGGTCTCCAGGACAGGTAACTTTTTGCTTAAATCCAAATTACACTTATCAAGAATCAGAGAAACAAGATTGTGGTAATCAAAATCACTTATTTTCTATTTTATAGTTTTGTTTGGGTGTATATAAATATTTAGCAAAAAAGAAAGCTATCTACTCACATTACAAAATATGAACTACTAGAGATATTCCATTATATTATTTGTATTCTGATTACCTCACATTTTGGAAAATGTAATGACATATATCACAGTGATGGAATTTGTGCTTCTGAGACAAAAGTAAAAAAATTAATAGCTTCTTTCAACTTGACGATGGAGCAACATAGAGAAGACTGGTTTTCTTGACTAGAAAAGGATGATGTAACTTGGCTGAGGATTTACCTAGATGATTTCTGGTGGATTTTCTGTTCTGAAAAGTGAAAGGAAGATTAGACCAGGAAAATCATACATTAGGAAAGTATAATCTATATCTGTTGCTTTAACTATTTAAGAGGAAATATCAAAACTAGCCAGTGAGATAAAATTTGCAGGGTGAATAGGTAAAGCAATAAATTAGCTTTAAGAAATGCTATGTTCAGGGAGCAAAGACTGTAGGAGTTCAGACTATAGATTACACCTAACAATAACACCCTGTGAAGAGTGTAAGTTAGTAAAATATGTCATGGACCATTAAGTTAGTGCAGATGTGCATCCAGCCATTTTTGCTAAAACACATGAGGTCCTAGATGCAAGGTTTTACAATTGTCTTTGTTGAATTCCATGTAGCAAGCATCTGCTGTTCCACTTTTCAGCCTATTGAGGTCCCCCTAAATGCCAGGCAATCTCTGCCATCGTGCTATCCTGCACCTGCTTTCCCATTATCTACCACTACCGTCTCTGTCAGCACACCAGCTTTTAGCTCTTCTAGTTCTCTTCCACTTTAGGTCTGATGGGACTGCTTCTCCATACTTCAACAACCTAGTTTAAAGCCATCCTTATGAGGGCGGCAAGCCAATTGGCAAAGATATACTTGCCCCACTTTGTTAGGTGAATCCTCTCTCCACCCAACAGATGTCAGTCCTCAAAAATCCTGGAGGAACCTGGAAGTGTCTGAAATACTACGTTGACATTAACAGCATTTGTTTGTCTATGCTGATCTTTAGCCCACATCCCTCACAACAGGTCACTGTCCAGAGGGTAGCAAGAGAAGAACTGCTGCTCTGGGTAATCGGTTAATTTTTCAGCTGCTTTCCACTGTTCTGTTCCCTTGTCCTGAAATGTAAATGAACTGCCTGTGATCAGCAAATTATGAAATATCCATTTATATTATTTTTTCATGTCAGACGTCAATCAAATGCAGTTTCTATTTATTAACTACATCTGATAGCTTCTTCATGCACTTTTTCCTTTTTATGTATTGTAGAGTTATTGTAGTTATTGTAGAGACTCCAGATTACCTGCTTTTTGACCTTTGCATTAAATTACCTTATCCTAGGCACTCCTTTACCTCTCATTTTCCATTATCTGTAGTACTGCAGCTCAAACTTTTCTCTGTTTCTCTGGCAAATCTCTTATTACTATCAGGTCACAGTCTGTTATTCTTCTTTGCTTGTCAGAAAACAAAATGCTGCATCAGCAGCGACCATAATGAAGATTTGTGTTGTATCAGTTATGTCCTCCCTTCTTATCGCAACCCAAGCTTCCCCCTACAGCTTCCATGCCCTCTCATTACAATACCTTCAACTCCCTCCCATGTCCTACACAATATCCCAATGTCTCCTCTAGGCTCCCTGTAACACATCGCGTTCCTGCCTTTTCACTACCTAACTTTCCTCAGTGAGTCATGTCCCAAATACTCATAGCTCACAGCTCCCCCACATCTCTTGCTTGAATAAGATAAGACATAATATGTATTGATAATATGTGCCGTGACGTATAGTATAATGAGCCAACCAATACTCATGGACAGCCACTCTTGGAAAAACAGACACACAGCATTGTTTCTTCTTTCCCTCATTCGGGAGCTAAATGAGTTTTTCTTCTCTCCCAAATCACTCACTTTCAGGAAAGGTGTGGGAATATCATACCTCTGAATTCTCTAACACTCTACAGAATTTGCCCACAGAATTAGTGGGTGGATTAAGAGAGGGAAAGGTAGGTGAGAGGCTAACAGGCATCGGCACTGTAAGCAAATACAACTACAGAGCTGACCCTGCTTCCTCTTTCTATTGGCGTCATCCAGCTGTCATAATGTGATTTCTTTTTCCTTTGAAGGGACAACTGTACTGCTGAGAGGTTAATCAGAAACTTTCTTTAATAAAGGCAAGGCCACAGAAAATTGATAAAGTGCTGGCTTTAGCCCAAACCTGAGCAGTAATGAAAAGCACTTTCTGCCAGGCACCAGGTCAGTGACCTCTGTGAAACTTGTGCAGTATTTGGGCAAGCAGAAAAATCACAACTTGTTACTTTATCTTTCTAGTCCTCAATCAAACATTTCCCTCCAACACCACTTCTGTGACTTGTAGGGGCAATTCATGGGAACTACTATTTAGCTCTAGCTAAATTATTTTTCATTTCTCACTTCCTCTCATCCTGGAGATAGTATATTCAGGCAGGTCCGTGTGACCAAAGAATACATCTACAGGCATAATTTTAATGCCAGGCTAGTGGGTGCTGGTTACAGACGATTTTAGCTCCATAAAAATGCACTGCATTTTCATTTATTAAGAGCACTATTAAATGCTATCCTATTTTAAACATTGCCTTGGACTCCCCTGTCAATTTTACAGACAGAAGTGGTTTTTCCTAATGTTTTCTCGTGGAAGATTTCTGCAAAAAACTTAATGAATTGATTTGGAGCAGTTTCAGATCCAAATTGCTTTTAAATTCATATTTATAAAAAGACAATTCCAAAAAGATTTTCTTCTGGTATTTAATCTATAATGAATCTCTCTAGAATCAAAGTTTTATGGAAGTGCTATACTTGACAATGGAAACCAGCTAGGAAGACATGACCACTTATGCATTTAGTCTCCTAATGACAGCTGATATTAAAATGAAATGTGAATAAAAACTGCCAGCAGCCTCATCCTAAAGCTTCTCTTGGATCCCACAGAACTTGGACTTCCGCATAACATCCAACCTTTGGCCTCTACAGAATTACGCAAATCAAATAAAAATTCTATGTGAATGGCAAATAGCTCAAAATGGATCAAAAAAATGGTAAAAGGAGGAGCCAAATACAGGAACTGGCCTCATTTTTCACTCTTCTTTCAACCAGCTTCTAACCTCCAGTAGCCATGCTGTTTCTCCAACCATCCTATTTCATGTGCATCTGTCATCTATGGAGAACTAGACATAAGCATTTTTTGTCTCAAACATTGTGACTGTTACAAAGGGAAAGGCGTGTTCTAAAGATGTATAGGTAGGGCAGCACTGTTCTGACCCAGCTTCCTGCTTCACCTTGACACTTGTGCTCAGTGCCCCTGTCCCACTCACCTCCTGTGGGAGGGCTCCAAGGATTGGCTGTGCATGCGTGAGCAAAACAGGGCAAAAGATCTGGTTTATGTAAGAGTGCACCAGGTTATCTATAAAAGAAAGCAGGTCAAGCCCTCTCACACTCACTTCCTTTCTGACGACCCCAGCTCCAGACCCTCCAATGCAGCAGGACTAATACAGGATCAGAGGACTGGTGATATTCTTTGTACTTTCTTTCTCTTTTCTTTCTTTATTTCTCTCCCCTCTTGCTTTGCCTGGGCAAAACATAGCTGTCCTATTCTACTTCCCATATTGAACTTTTTTGTGGGTGTAGGGAGCTTGTGGAAGTGTGTTGTGGTTTCTGGGCAAGCACCTTTGAGTAGTTCATTTTGCAAGTTGAGAACGTAATGTTATGTGTATAGTATAAAATGAAGGACTTGTTAGCCATTTGTGGAAATGTATTGTAAGAATTTAAGGGCTTGTTAGCAGACAACTTGAGGCTCAACAACGGGCGGGTTGCCTAAGTTAAAAACGCAAGAATTCAGCTTGATGAGAATTTACAACATCACCTGTCTATTCATGAGTCGTGACACCATCCCTATTGTATTGAAAGTAGGAATCTTTATGTGCATGTATCCCACCTGCTCCCTCAGACCTGGTTTACATGGATAAGCCCATCAGCAAAAGCACCGGGAGCATTTAGCTTGGCTTCTTCTATCAAACGCCCAGTTGTTTGGTTGGATTTGGCTTCCAAGATGCATCAAGTCTTTATTTAAGCAGGAAAAGACCATCTCCCCTTCCTTCTCTCAGACAAGAAGCCTCTCCCACACACAGCTCGTTTTATCTGTTCCTCCACTAGTTCCAGCCACTCTTATAATCCTGCGTGCATACCTTTACATCCTTTTATTTTTCTTTGCCAATCAGTTTTTAAGCTCTATTCGGTAACTTCAGGGAAACTCAAAATTTCTATTCCTTATGTAATTTATCCCCTTTGAGGCCATTCCCAACATGAGACTGTACAGCCAGAGCAGAGCCCTTAGTGCCAGCGGTCAGAGTACTTGGGGCTGCGTAAAGCAGAGCACATTGAGAGCAAGACTGTCTATTCTCCCCCAGACCGCCGCTAAATTACTGTTAATTATCGCCTTGCCGCACTAAGCTACAGCCGGTTATTTTGAAGGACGCCACTGCCGCTGGCTGCAGCACCCACTTCTCGCCAGGATACCGAGCGCAGGCCGCGCTCCACCCGNCGGGGCGGGCCGGGGGCAGAGGGTCGGCGCTGGCGAGGCTCCGCGCCCGCCTCCCCCGGGGCTGCGGGAGGACGCTGGGGCGTAGGGGAAAACTTTTCAACTCAATCGTGGGCCCCTGTTGGTAGAGCTCCGGCGGTTCCCTGCCTGCCCCGCTCAGTCCCTAGACTTGCCGACAGTGCATAGCATCCGACCTGACTGAACACTAAATCTACCTTTTTCCCCCTAAGTTTGCTACTCCTCCTTTTTAGTTCCCTGTGCATCTGACCTGAATACTAACCCCACCATTTTTTTTTTCCACAAGAAATTTTATTATTATTATTGGTAGTAGTAGTAGTAGTACTCGTTCCTTAGCTATGTAAACTGTAGTGAACTGGAGGTTCAAAATGCGTTGACACTAAGACCATCTACAACAGCTCTCAGTTAAGCTGTCTCTAAAGGATTCATTTGTTATTAAAAATATGAATAGAAAGCAGAGGGTGAAAGCTTGGCAGGAGTCAAGGAGCCCCAACCCTATTGCCATCAGGCAGATGGGGGGGAATGGAAAAAGGTCCCTGCTCAGAGAGGTAGAAGAATCCCCTCCTGGCATCCCCTGCCTCCCCAGATGCCCTTATGGAATAGGTAGGAGCCCCTGGATCTTGAGAGTCAGGCAGACAACAGTGGAAAAGAAGGTTTATCTGGAGGGTCTTCTAGGCCAATGCAGTCAACCAGTCAGATCACAAGTACAGGTATTAGGAAAAAAAAGAAGGGTAGCTGTAGTGGGTGCCTTGCTTCTGAGGGGAACTGAGGGCCCTGTAGGCTGGTTGGACCCATTCCGCAGGAAAGTCTGCTTCCTGTGGCCTATGTAAGGGGTATTACCAAGAGACTGCCTGGGCTAATTCTGCTCACTGATTACTGCCCATTGCTGGCTGTCCAGGTTGACAGTGATGAGGCTGAGCAGAGAAGTACCAGGGTAATCAAACTCAGGGCTTCAAGGCACTGGGTTGTCTTGTTGAAGGGACAGGAACACAGGTGAGGTTTTCCTTGATTCCTTTGGTACCAGGGATGAATGCCAGAAGGAACAGGAAAACCCATGTGATGAACAAGTGGCTTAAAGATGGTGCCATTGGTGGAATTTGGGTTTTTTTGATCGTGGGCAAATTTGTGTGGCACTAGGCCTGCAGATGGTGTTCACCTATCTAACAGGGGCAGAAGTATTCTAGGCAATGAGTTGGCAGGGCTGATTGAGAAGGTTTGAGGGGGAGGGGGATGAGACCAGACTCACTAGGGATGAGCCTAGGGCCTGCATGCCAGAGTTATGGAAGGAAATTGGTAGCCCAGCTGAAANGGTGGTCAGAGGCTGCCTTGGGCAGAGCGATCACAATGTGGTAAGAATTTTCAGTAATTTGTGAAGTAAGGAGGGGCATCAACAAAACCTCTACCTTGGACTTTCAGAGGACAGACTTTGGCCTATTCAGGACACTGATTCAGAGAGTCCCTTGGGAAGCAGCTTTTAAAAACAAAGGGGCCCAGGAAGGCTGGACATACTTTAAGAAAGAAATCCTGAAGGTGCAGGAACAGGCAGTCTCTATGTGCTGAAAGACAGGATGGTAGGGAAGACAACTAGCCTGGCAGGGAAGATGACTAGCCTGGCTGAGCAGGGAGCTTTCACAGGAACTTGGGAGAAAAAAAGAGGGTGTATCACCTTTGGAAAAAGGGGCAGGCAACTCGGAAGCATTTCAGGATGTTGTTAGGCCATGTAGAGAGAAAATTAGAGAGGTGAAAACTCAGTTAAACTTATTCTGGCTACTTTTATTAGGGAAAATGAAAAGTGTTTTTATAAATACATTCATAACAGAAGGAGGCCAAGGAAAACCTCCATTATTTACTGGACACGGAGGAGAGTATAGTCACCAAAGATGAGACGATGGCTGAGGTACTTAACACCTCCTTCACCTCAGTTTTCAGCAGTAAGACTTGTTATCCTCAAGGCAGCTGGCCCCAGCTGAACTGGTGTACAGGGAGGAGAAACAGAATGGACCCCTTATAATCCACGAGGAAGTGACCTGCTTAACCACTTAGATGCTCACAAGTATATGGAGCTGGATGGGATCCATCCTAGGGTGATGAGGGAGCTGGCAGAAAATCTCATTAAGCTGCTGTCCATTATCTATCTATCATCAGTCATGGCTAACTGCGAGGCAGTTAGCCTCCAGGTAACTGGAGGCTGGCCAGTGTGATGCCCATCCACAAGTAATGCTGGAAGGAGGATCTAGGGAACTACAGGCCTGGCAGCCTGACCACAGTGCCCAGCAGGGTGATGGAGCAGATCATCTTCAGTGTGATCATACAGCACAGACAGGACAACCAAGGGATCAGACCCAGCCAGCACAGGTTTAGGAAATGCAGATACTTCCTGACCAACCTGATCTCCTTTTATGACCAGGAGACTCACCTGGTGGATGAGAATAAGGCTGTGGATGTTGTCTGCCTGGACTTCAGCAAAGCCTTCAACACCATCTCCCACAGCATACTCTTGGCAAAGCTGTCAGCCCATGGCTTGGACAAGTGCACTCTTTGCTGGGTTAAGGGCTGGCTGGACAGCCAGGCCCAGACAGAGGTGGTGAATGGTGCCAATTGGCAGCCGGTCGCCAGTGGTGTCCCCAGGGATCAGTGTTTGCTCCAGTCCTGTACAGTATCTTTATTGATAATCTGGATAAAGGGATTGACTCTACCACTAGCAAATTCACAGACAAGATGAAGTTGGGTTGATGTGTTGATCTGCTGGAGGGTAGGAAGGCTCTGCAGAAGGACCTGGACAGGCTGGATCGATGGGCTGATTTCAATGATATGAGGTTCAGCGAGACCAAGTACTGGGTCCTGCACTTTGGCCACAACAATCCCCTGCAGCACTACTGGCCGGGGACAGAGTGACTGCAATGTGGCCCAGTGGGAAAGGACCTGGGGGTGCTGGTGACAGCAGCTGAACATGAGCCTGCAGTTTGCCCAGGTGGCCAAGAAGACCAATGGCATCCTGGCCTGGATCAGCAATAGTGTGACCAGCAGGAGCATGGCAGTGATTGTCCCAGTGTATTTGGCACTGGTGAGGCCATGCCTCAACTCCTGTGTCCAATTCAGGGCCCCTCAATTCAGGAAGAACATTGGGGTGCTGGAGCATGTTCAGAGAAGGGTGATGGTGCTGGTGAAGTCTGGAGCACGAGTCTGATGAGGAGCAGCTGAGGGAGCTGGGGGTGTTTAGCCTGTGGTAAGAGGCTCAGGAGGATCTTGTCTCTCTCTACAACTACCTGGAAGGAGGCTGTAGCCTCTCCAGGTGGGGATTGGCCTCTTCTCCCAGGCAGCCAGCAACAGGACAAGAGGACATAGACTTAAGCTGCACCAGGGGAGGTTTATGTTGGACATTTGGAAGAAATCCATCATGGAAAGAGAGATTAGATATTGGAACGGGCTGTCCAGAGAGATGTTGGAGTCATGTCTCTGGTTCTGTTTAACGAAAGACTGGACATGGCACTTAGTGCCATGGCCTTGTTGACAATGTGGTGTTCAGTCATAAGCTGGACTCAATGATCTCAGAGGTCTTTTCCAACCTAATTGATTCTGTGATAAACCTATTAAACACATTAACATAAACAGTGAACAGGGAACAGTGCCTAAAGATAAGTCTCACTGTGATCTGTGATACTTATATGTCAAATGATAGAAGATTATTCTATCTGAAACAATAATCTGAGTATGTAGAGAAGGCAGCTGGGATCAGAGCACAATCCAGTATGTTTCATTCCTCCTTAGTTTTGTGGTCTCTCCTTTATGAGGTAGGTGTATCGTGTTTTTTTTTTTTATTATTTCTGCTGGAACAGATGACAAATGCTGGTGAAGATCATCAGTCACTTAAATACAAATAAAGGAATAATGGATACACCTACTCATGCATGAAATTCAGGCAAATATAATAAGCATGCAATTAAGAAAAAAGAGCTTATCCTATAACAGCTTGCTAGTCAAGGAGTTCTTACAGGAGCTGGTTTTGTACTCTAGATTTCGGATTATCAGCATTATGTCAAGAGTTTTGAAAAATTTTGTTTTCAGGTTGTTTTACTAACTGGAATGCAATTCTTGAATTTTATTGCTGATTTCTTCAATTAGTATTTCCAAAAAAGCAAGAGAGTTTTTTGGGGTTTTTTTTGGTAGAAGCACAACCTGTAGAATTTTGATGCAGTGCCTTCTCAGTTCAGTTTACTGAAGGTGCATTGTTAATTACTTTAGCTGTGCCTTTACTATTGTGAGCAGGCAGCATTTTGCAAACAAGTATGTTGCGTTTTGAGCAGACAGAGCAAAGGAAACCTGTGATCTGCAACATACACCCCTCAGATTTATGTGAGTCCTTGGTCTGTAGCTGATGGTACCTTTACAGACTCCTTTTGCTCCCAGTTTATAATGAGTCTGCACTGCTGAATTTTTGCTCCCAGTTTATAATGAGTCTGCACTGCTGAATTTTGAGGTTTTCTGCCCCAGTCTGACCTCCTTGTTTGTCAATTTCATGGACCTCTGTCTTGTCTTTCACTTTGAGATCTCTTTGGATCCAGGATTGTTTTCTGTATACACGTGGATTCCAGGAACAATCTATTTTATGTGAGCTTTAATCTAAATGTTAAGTAATACTTTTATTATTGGTTTAATATCCTTTTGTTATGCATAGTTCTTTAGTGTCTGCAGGGAGAACAAGTAACAAACCTAAATACTTTGTTTCCTGTGAATAGCCTGGGGGGGGGGATCAAGTTAGGTGTCAGACTATAGCCACAGAGTGATTTATGCCTCCCTACTTTAGCCTGAAGCGAATTAGCATTTAATCAGGTTGTTCTTTTATTTATCTTACCTAGCATAAAGTGATATGTGTAAGAAACATTCCACAGGCTGATAATCACCGATACTGGGTCTGTAATACCGCTTTTATACATGTGTAGACTTGCATGCCTCAAGAACATAGTGTACACTTTTGCTGCTGAATTTTCCTCTTAGGCCATCTGCACTGGTCATGAGAGGAGCTTTGAAAGTGTGTTGTCTGTAGCAATGAGCTGTCCTGGGATAAACTGCAATTCTAACATACGACTCCTTCCACTCCAGTAATCCCATTGTGGAGTTGTCCCAAAAGAGTATTGCTGGGTGCCTGATTATATGCCCATTGTTTGCTGCTAGAGAAGATTTTGCTTGTTCTTTTAAGGTATAGCTTAATATGCCAATATTAGAGTCTAGTGATGCAGAAGTGTGAAGTAGACATAAGGAAATAACTCATGCTCAGTTACTACTCTCGGGAAAAAAGACTTCTTAAAAAACTTGTTAGTGGACATTATTCTGTCCTATCTAACTCAAAATATTCTGTGATTGTGGTAGTCTGAGGTACAGCTTCATGTATATGTTTGTACATGCAAGATGTGTTTTCATTTACATTGATTTCCTTCTTTAGCTTAAATACTAAAAGTCAGTTTTTAGAATGAGAAATTCAGATCATTGCTGTCTAAAACATGCTGTACTGAGCGGGAGATGCAGGAATAGAGTAATCATCTCATTCTTGAATGGCAGGGTCAGCTGACAACCCTTTGTTATATGTGGAATGATAGGATTCCCTTCCTGCTTCTTCATGCCTCATTTTCAGTGTGTTTACAGTGGAATTAATTTGCCAGTGTTTGTCTGCACTGACTTTCATAAGCCATGACTGTTATCCAAAATGAACTTTTATATGATGTCTGAAGGGTTTTATTTTTTATGCTCAGTTATAAATTGGGGGGGTTTTTTTGCAGTAATTTCATTTACTTGGAACCAAACAAGACCATAGGTTATTAAAATATAGAAAGCAGAACTCTCTTTTTTTGCCATTTCACGTAAAATGTTAAGGTATTTTTACTGATCTGTTGACAAAGAAGAAGAACAAGATCCTTGTGGGGTTATATGTCAATAGTTATTTGTTGATAATTAATGAAATGTTTACTTGGTATGTTGCTTATGTATAATGTCTCTTAGCCGTTTATATCAAAAACTAAAACCCAGTGTGTTATTTTAAATATATTACAGATGGGCTGGAAAATATACAGCAAAGGAAAATCTTTAAAGAGAATAAGGAAAAAACACAACAGAGGGAAGAGCCGTGTGCTGTTGATTCAGTAGACTCTCTAATGGCAGAAATGCCATTTGTGGACACAGATATTGAAGATGAATGTGCTAGTAAGTACATTAAACAGAAGTAATGCGAAAGCATAGATACATCATGCACTCAGTTTTTGGTCCTACCTGTTGGCATGGACACAATGGGCCATGCACATGGAACAGTCTCCCTGAAAACAGGTTACAGTCCAGAGCCTCTCTTATTATTATTCAGTCTTGCAGTACTTGAGCATAAGAATTGAGCATATTAAGAATTCACCCTTTTGTTATCCTGTGGAGCAATGACTCACAGAATAAAGACGTTTCATATGTCAATTTCTGTTACTGTATGTGAGCTTCTCAGGTGATGGGTTTTGTGAGCTGTCTTCCAATATATATATTCCCAGCATGGAGCTGGAAGTACACTTCTAATTGCACAGTGGATGTCTGCAGCCTGGTCAGCTTATGGGTATGTATCAGGCCATGTGGGAGAGGCTCTGCAAAGGCTCAAGGAAATGAGCTGAGACAAAAGCAGTTACGTGCAAAGGAAGAACCGAGGACACACAAATTTCTTTCACTATATCAGAAGGTGTCTCTGGGCAAGGAGGAGGTAGAGAGTAGATCTGGCTGGGATGATATTTTCTTCTGGGCTGGGTTTGGTTCTTTTGCTATAGGTTGCTCAGTCTTAGTCTACGGCAACTTTTTGCTTTAATAATCTTATGTATTACTACGTTTCATATTTCAAAATGCAGAATGCATGGGATTTCTGAAATTTAATATTGGCCCTTCTCTCTATGGTCATGTCCGTGTTCAAGTGTGGACAGTTTGTTGTCCTGCTGTGCACGTTGGCTTTGGGAGGCTCAGTGGTTTGGAAACCATGCTTCTGTCTGTGGTAGAAGCTTATAAAATTTGCTTAGAGTTATAGGCTGTTAGTTCAGGTGTGGTACTTTACTTGTATGGCTACATTAATTCAGGTCAGAGTTGGATCCCAGTCAGACAGTTCAGAGCATGGGCAGAGCAGGTGGGTGGGAAGACGTGCTCCAGTCAGTTGGCTGAAGTCCAGCTCCTGTTGGTGTGATCTAAGAGTATCTTTCTTTAAATGTCTGTCTGCCGAAAGTAACATTCTTTTTCTCTTCAGTGGATGCAACTTCTGAACTGAGTATTAAGAAGAAAAGAAAGCGGACTACTGGAAGGGAAATTGAAGAAGGCATTGAGAGAAAGAAAAAATTGAATAAACAATATCAGCCAAATTATTTCATTTCTCTTCCAATTACTAATCCAAAGGTGATATTCTTTATTATACTAATTTGGTATAACCTGAATTACTTCAGCAGCTGCATGTGTTTATGAGAAGAACAGTGTTTGGTATTGTGCCAAACAAATTTTTTTCAGGTATTTTTAAAGAAACATTAGCAGTCTAGTCAATGAATAATGCTATGTTATGTAACATTTTTTTGTGAGTAAAATTGCTTTTCTAAAAAAGACTGGAGGAAAAATACTTACATTTTTATTCAATTTGTCAACTTAAGGATTTCACTGAAGCTGGCTGAAATTTCTCCTCTGTGGTGTTACAGTATTGCCTATTTTGTTTTTCATATAGAATAAGGAAGAGAGACACTCCTATTTAATTTAAAAAGAAACACTCTAGCAATATTTTTAGATTTCTTTGTAGATAGAAATTTATGTTTGGATTTGTTACTGTTTTAACTTGGCAGTTTGTAGTTCAGTGTTTTCCAGTAAAATGGTTCATCTTATTTAAAATTCAAGCAATTGTTTAGTGAGATGTTGTTCACATGGATTCAGGAAATGCAAAGAGCTCTTTAAGAAAATGTATTTTTTTGCAGTTACATGAGTTATCTCATTTAGGCACTAAGTGAAAATGATTTCTTACATGCTGCAGGTTGTCTCTGGTACATCTTTGATATCTTTCATGTCTGAAACAAGGAAACGAGGTGCCTTATGTTCAAAAAGTTGAACCCAGCAGTTTAACACCATTTGCAAATTTAGTTCATGGGGTTTTTTAATATCAGGAACCATCTCAGATGATTTTTAACTCATCCCAAATTTGTATTATCAGCTGTCTGAAAAAGTAAAAGAAGCTTAAGAAAATATGAAAGGAGAATAAAATAGGTTCAAAAATGACACTGCAGTCTTTGATTCTTCACAACATAATACATGAAGAAGAGATTGTAAAGGCTGGTTTTATAAGATCCAGGATAGCCTGGATACAAACAGTGGAGGCTATCTTTTGTGACATCTTGTTCTAAAATATCTTTTCTTCCAGATCTGTTTAACAGATTCCATGATTTAACAAGTGCAAGAATAATGTAGGGGTTATATAATCTGATAATTGAGAATTCCTGCTGATGATTGTTACTGTGCCCGAGAGTTGCTTGGGAAGGTCTTAAGTATGCTTGTTTTTTTATATGTCATTATTTAGTCATATCATTTACAGAGGTAAAGAAACAATTCTTAAAATTAAATCTCAGAGGATTTGGGAATTCCAGGACTTTGCTAGAAAGTTTTGTTTATACTTGCCTTAGAGGGAGAGTTATTCGGAAAGTAGAAAATACACATTGGAATTTTTATAGGCAATATTAGACAAAATTTAGACACCTGGTTTCTTGATAGCCAGAGTGAATCTGGCAATTGCTGGTAGTATTGCAGTTGGTAATGAGAGACCTTTTTTTTTTGAAGATCTGATTTTATTCCAGTGAAGTATTTTAAGCATTAGTATTACTTCTTTCTATTTTGTGTAGCAATTTAAGCTTTACATAGAGGACATTTTGTAATTAAGGATATTTCTGAAACATTTAATCAGCTGTTCCTCCTGGAAAACGAACAGTTTCCTTGTTTTTCTTTTCATTGTTTTGAATCTTCAGAAATGAGAAGTGTTCGAATAATTTTGAATTTATATTGAACTTAGCATTCTTACTTGTGCAAAAATAGTTAAATGGATTATGATCATTGTATCTTTTTCTATTTGTTTGGGGATTTAGGGTTTTTTTTTAAGTTAGGACTTACATGATGTGCTATCACTTGGTAGATAAGCCTTTCAGGGTTCTCCAGTCTTGACTATAATATTATTGATCTGTTAAATCTTTAAAACTTTACATTTACTTACTAGAAGTATCCTTGTAATAAGCAAAACTGTGTTATTCTATTACTCTTCAGAATAGTGTATTTCAAGTAATGGGAGAGGAGATCTTGAAATCAGTAGTTGAGGCCTTTTTTAAACTTTTTTTAAAAAAAAGTTCAGAGGAACGAATTGTTAAGTGTGATCTGCCTTCAAAAAATTTTTTTAATTAAGTTAGGATGTCTCAAGTAAAAAGAAATAGTGTGACAGCTGTTGAAATGTAAAATAATACTTTCTAAGGTAATGCAAATAACAGCTTAAATACCAATTTAAAGTTTTCATTTTTGCAGTGGATCATATCTTGTTGCATAGCATTATATAAGAGTGCTAGTTTGCTTAATTAGAATAGTACACTCAGATGTTAATTGCACCTTAGATTTATTGGAGAAAACAAATCTGAAATAGTGATATGCATTGTGATGGCACACCTGTTTAACAACTGTTGTGTTACACTTTGATCACATAATATCAGGGAAAACATCTGAAAAATAAGTTTCTGAAATTTAGAAATACTTACTTGAAAACTTTTCTTTCTAAATAATGTTGATTGTGCAGAGCGCTGTCATTCAGCCAGAGAGAGAGGATGTGCTTAGCCTTCTTTTTATTTTACCTGCATCCAAAAGGCAGCATTTTTCATACTTTCTTGATGCATTCATCAGTAACTTTTCTCTGGAGCTGCTAACCGGCTGCCTCTGGACTTTAACCTTGTTCCAAAGCCATATTATTTGTTAGGTTTTTAGCTTGGTTTCTTGGTAGAGTTTACACAGCTGTGAGCCTGTCCATTGGGGTTTTTTGGGTTTTCAACCTGTTGTCCAATTTTGGACAGAAAAATTGACATCTCAGAGGTGTTTATTTCCTACAATTTCTGTACCATTGGTGCTTGCATGAAAGAGCGAGCCTTGAAAGAACATGCTTGTGTGGGAGTACTTCTGAAGGGAACTCTAGGGGCATGGGATGTGAAGTATTGGCTGCTAAACTAAATGCTGAGTAATAGTGATCTCTTTCAGAGATAGGATGGTTTTTACTGCCATGATAACACAGTTCCACATCTGTATTCTGAAGGGCTTGTACACTTACTTTTATATTTTTTCCTTTGCCAACTCACAGGTGCAAGTTAAATTTAGAAGCAATAGTTGAAAACGGAATAAAATTGTAATTAGTATGACACTTAATTTTTGCGTTTTGTTTCTTTTTTTTGCTTTAGCTTATATACTTAAATAATTATTCAGTCAATACATTGTAATTAGCCAGGATCACATTTACCAGTTTTTTGCTTAAATATAGGCTAAATTCCTCCTGTATCTGAGACAATGAAACTGTTATTTATCCAGGACAAGGTCAGTTCTGACATATGAAGGAAAACAGTCTTATTACAGCATGATTTATGATAAAATGTTGGTGGAATTTTCTTGATATGTCCTACACTGTGTAAGACACTTGTGGTTTTGTAAATACCATATCCCCTTTTCTGGCAAGTAGCTTTTACCTTCTGTCCTCTCTACCCTCACTAGCATCGGTTCCTTTGAGTTATGATTTAGTTATGTTTATATGACACTACTAAGTATGTATGGCTCATTAGGTAAAACTTTGGCTTGGCAAAACTCATCTTAAGAAATTCAACCCGAAAAATCCTGAACACTACTGTTAGATTGTGGGGTT
This sequence comes from Donacobius atricapilla, assembly GCA_013397315.1. NCBI lineage: Eukaryota > Metazoa > Chordata > Aves > Passeriformes > Mimidae > Donacobius > Donacobius atricapilla. Next base: position 267,229 of record WBMY01014852.1, on the reverse strand, counting down.
TTATCCAGGAAATTTATGTGTTCCTTATGATTAACAGAGCTTCCAAACTATATCAATCCTATTTTTTATACTTAAGAGCTACTTGTCCTTATCTTATAAAAGTCAAGTCTGTACAGTACATTTGTGAAATATTCACCACCAAATTTCAAATAAGTAAACAACAAAAAAGTGAGATTGGAGTTTTCAACATGATTATTTTAGATTTTATACACCAAAGATGATTTGTCTGGAATGTCTTTGCTCACTGTGCTTTAAGAAGCAATTTATTTTGTCAGATGGTCAGGTTTATTTGACTTGATTTAATTTTCACTAACGTACTCAAGCATTGTTGCAGGTTTTTAGTGTTTTGTTTCTTAAATTGCTACAATAAAATTAGTATAATGTCATGCACAGTGAACATTTTGGATGCAATTTATAGAGCATGTATAACCATATAAATAATTTTCTATTAAAAAAATGTATTTCCAGTATTTTTAAAGAGAAAGGCTGTTGAAGTTACATCTCTATACCTGTTACAAGGAAATTTGTCTAAATACATTTGAAGGGAATATATACATTATATCTGTCTATTGGACAATATAATCAGAATTGCAAATCAGATATCTCCACAAATTATTTACAGAATATTCTGGTTTTGTATGTGCCCAGTCCTGCAAAAATCAGGGGTTTTTCCCAGTCACTTACCTATGCATAGCAAGATAGACATTTAGCAGAGTGGGCAGAGAAATTCCTTGAAGGAGCTTTTTATTGGTATTACTGGCAGTGTAAAACTGGATGATCTTAGTCTGCTTCAGGAATTTATGATACTTACAGAAGGAAACTCTTATTAAGATGCGGAGTGTCCAGTGATTTATTAATCACTCCATTTGTACCCAGTTTGGGTTCACTCAGGTCAATTAGCACAGTTTTATCAGAGGATAAAACTTGCTTCTGCTAGAGTGATTTTTGCATAAATGTTTGTTTTTCATTTCTGTGCTTTCTTGTTCACTTGCATGATGGGATACAGTAATTGTAATAGTGGCTAACTGTTGTTTCTGTGTCTTTTTTCTCAGATTACTGGCAGTATTCAGGCTGTCCAAGATGCAATAATACAAAAGGATCAAAGGCTTTCCAAAGCAATGGTTCGCTCTGGCTCATTGCATGTCACCATGTTAGTGATGCATTTAGCCAGTGAAGAAGAAATTAGCATGTAGGTATTTAGTGTAAATTAAGTATATACTATTATTTTTGTTTGATGTATTCATAAAGAGACTAGCAGGGTTAACTGACACTTTTTTTGTCAGTCCTACAACCCTAATTTACTAGGGTTATTGAATATTTAATTCATGTTGTTTTTAAAATGCTAATCTTAATATTAGCCATTTTCATAACTTATGGTATATCATACGCTCTGAACAAAGTATGTGTTTTTCCCTTGCTGATCTCATGTTTGCCAAAGTAATTCTTTTAAACCAATGTTTTGATATAGGGGACAGGGGAATTAAAAATCTGTTGAAGTGCAGATTGCTCATAAGAAAGTGAGAATCCAAGGTAGAATGTAGGAACCATTTTGGTAGTCTTGGGCATGCTTCTAATAAGTAGAAGTATTTTGGCTGAAAGCATTTGAACACATCTAAAAATAATGAATGATCAGTGTATCTAAATCAGTTGGTTTGTTTTTACACACTTTTTTCTTTGAATGCTATATCCTTGAGATCTGTATACTCCCACCTGTCCTATGAAGATGCAAATTTGTCAGCATCTTCAACAGTCTGATCTAAGGGGAGAGAAACAGTCAGGAACAGAGACTAAAAAGGCAAAGGATAATAGATCTGGTAGATTTCCTCCCCTCTCCATGTGCCTGGTTAATGAGTAAACTGTGATAGCACCCGAAATTTGGTCAGAACAACTACCAGCTGCTTATATGAGATTTTTTTTTAAGAGTTTGAAGTACAAACTTTTAAAAAAAGGAGCATGGGATAATACCTTAAAGCGCATGTGCCTCTTCATGAATTAAGAGTCTAAAACTGTATACCAAAACAATTATTCTCAAATTAAGAATATTCTGCTACTCTGTGAGCTCCTTCTCAGCTTCACTGTCTGAATGCCACCTAAGCACTGACTTACAGAGTTCTTCTCTGCCTCTCCCAGCAGAACTCTACGGTCCAGGCACTCAGAAGTGTCCTCTAGTCAGCAGCAGCTATCCTCAGAGATTCACCCCTTCCCTGGCCAGATGCCTCCTATAGGTTTCTAGCTCAGTTATCCTCAGGTATTCTAGATTGCATGTTCTTTTAAATGAGATATATATATTAAAAAAATCATAACTGATGGTTTTTGTTTAATCTTTCGGGAGATCTCAAAGAGTAAAATGCTGAATTTGCCTTTTTCTTGCTTCACCATTTTTTGATACCAGGTTAATGGAAAGAAACCAAGATCCAAGCTGGCAAAAGAACCTGTGTGTAATGTAGGGGGAGAGTAATCTCTCAAACAAAGTGCAGCTAGTCAACTGGGCATCTGAGAGTTCACAGATCCTTAGGTTTGGATCCATTAAGTTACTTAGATATTTGCAGTTTTTCAACTGTGTTTACACAATAGTGCCTCTGTCTATACAGAAATGAAATGTGTTGAATGCTATTTGAAGTCAAATGCGTGATAAGAATGTGATAAACATAACATTCAATTCAGCACAAAGCCCTTTGTATGGTATTTTAGTACATACTGCTTTCACCCTGAAAATGGAAGATCTGTATTCTAGGCCGCTCTTTCTAAGGGAATCCAGACCTGCAATTCCCGAGTGCGTTTCCTAACTGATTGACTGTGGTGTAGCCTTCATGAATACACACACTATACATCTTTTTTGTAGGACTGTATGAAGTCAAGAATGTGAGATTTTGAAACTAGAAAGAAAGAAAGCAATCAAGAGTCACGACAGCACTCCCTTCAAGCCAAGAAGTTCTACTCTCTGCTAACTGTATGCATAGTCATGGGATCAGGTGCTAGAAATCAGGAAGCCTGACTTTGCAGTAAATGCCTAATTATAAGGTTATAGTGTCAAGTTTTTCTTGATAGTTTTCTGTCAAAGACTCTGAATCTCTCCTTTGCATTACAAATAACAGAACTGACGGAATTGAGTTTGGCTTTTTTACAAGATGACTTTTTCTAACAAGTGAGCAACGTTAAAACTCAGAAATTTCTTAAAGGAAACTTTGTAAATTTTAAGTACTACAATATTTACATTACAACAGTATAGAAAGAAAACAGGCACTGTTTCTATAATTCTAGCTTGTGTTCACTTAGAATATGCTGTTTAATTATTTTTTTAATTTCCTTTTTGATTTTAGATTGAAATGCTTGTAAACTTTTGGGGTATCTCTGTGGATTAGTTGCACTGAGTGTAATTACTAGTTGGCATTGTAAATACTATTTGCTGTGGAATAACAAGAAAATACCACTGTTGTTTTTTTTAACTATTGATTTCAGTGGAAATGTTTGTCTTTGTGCATTTTTCTTAAAAAACCATTGTTAGACGTTATAAAGTGGTTGACAGAATACAAAAGGCAAGATAGCTAGAGTGAAATGACAATTATTTTTCTACATATTTTAGTGTTTGCAGGATTAAAAATAAAAGAAAAAGTAGAACTAGATCTTGGATGCCACAGTGCTAAACTGAAAGCACACTGCACTGTGTGGATTGACCTTTCATAGAACTCATCGGGTGTACTTGGGCTGGCCAGTGAGTTCTGCAGCAGACCCTACAGTATGGAAATACAAATCTTTGTTCAGCTGAGAAACAGAGCTTTCCATGGACTTTCTGTGGACTAGTTATCACATGTAAGAAATCCAGAGGTAGATTTTAGATACATTCACAAATCAATACCTAAAAGCTCTCTATAAGCTTTAACTTAATTTGACTCGGTGTATTTGAAATATCTGTACTTGTTTTGGACCAATTTTTTTAGGTTCATGTTGGTAAATAAATCCATGCCTGGTTATGTGTGAAGCAATCTGAGACAGGTCGAACCAGTATTAGATGGTGTTTTTGAAAGGTCTTGAAGTACAGCACATAGGGAAGACACGGGAACAGGCATGTCTAATAGTGATAAGAGAGTAGGTAAGTGACAGAGACTGCACTTAAAGTAAAATAACTTTGCCAAGGAACAAGTAATGGCGTTGTTTAAAATGGTTATAAAGGAGCTAAAGTAATTCTAGCTTATAGATTAAAGCCCTGTAAAAACACTACAGGAGGGCTCTATCAATGAAGGATATTTTGTCATGTAACCAACCTTCATGTGTTTCTTAACTTGGCCTAGGTTCCAATTAATGCACAGTTCACATCAAGAGTCCACCTTGTTAAACACAATGGGAATGTGTAGAGATTCTTGGCATTGTACAGGCTTCAATGAAATCATTTAACCTACTGTAGAAATCATGGAAATTGCTTTCATCCAGCTAGGACAGAAAAAGTAAGAATACCTCTTCTGAGCATTTTTAACCTATTACTGCCATCTAGTGTTTATAAAGTCTGCATCGATTTGGAGAAAATACTAGATTCAGGTTCACTGAAAAGAATTAAAATTGTGACATGTGAGAGCTCTTTTAGAAAATATTAAGAATTTTTATGTGGTTTTTGTTTAGAATTTGAATCACTTCTGGTGCAGGTCAAAACAATTATTTCATGTAATTGTACATACGCCTGATGTGGCTAATTAGGGTGATTATTAAACTGTTTGTACCTTTTTTATTGCAGTTATTGTGCTCATGCCTCTTAGCTCTTACAGAGACATAGTGCCTCTTTTAATAATAGTTCTCCATGAGCTTAATTGTCATTTCCATATAATTTTATTATTATATATGTAATATCACATCTGTTTATAATTTAAATAGCACTGTAGTAACTTTGACTGAAGAAGAATCTTGGTTCAACTGACATATCGGGAGAAGAAAAACCTTAATTAATTTAAGAATGGAAAACGAAATACTTCTGATTAATCATATTCTTTAAATGGGATGCACAAAGTAATAGAGACACTGTCATCCGGATGCCTTGAGGACTGAGATAAACTCTTTTGAGGAATTACACCTGCTGCTATGTCTGCCTTATTGTTTATATGGTTTTACAGCACAGTGTTGTATGAACCACTTCACCTGTATAAAAAGGTGGTGGTAATAATAACTCTATTGATAGGAAATAGTGCAAAAGTACCATAGCAGATAATAAATTAATACTAAAATATCTTTGTTACATTTATTGATATAATGATTAATAGAAATATTAAAAGCAGAAATATAATTGACATTGGTATTTTCTTTCCTCTTGACAGAGCTGTTGGTGCTCTTTCAGACAGCAAGGTTTTTATAGACGATCTCCTGAAAGAAAAAAGAGTGGATTTGTCTTTTCAAGGAATTGATCACTTCAGAAATCAAGTTGGATTTGTGAATTTGGCAGAAAATGATCATACAGCACTACTTAGGGAAATAGCAGGTACAACTTGTCAATCTAGTTTAAGTGTTTTAAGGACTTCTTAACAACCTAAATGAGAATGGAGCACAAAGATAGGTTGGTGCTGATTTAGTCAATATTAATTTACCTTTAGCAACTGTAAATGCTACATAATTAATTTCCTGGCCTACTTTGCATATTTCAAAAGGATGTTAATGAATTACAGACAGTACTATTCTCTGATAACTTTTAATTTAGTATATGTAAAAAAACATAGTGCAAATTTGTAAATGGGATGTAAAGACTCCATGCTACCTTGTTTTGGTCCCATTTTTATCTGCCTATGAGTCTATACTTAAACTATGTTGTTTACAGATATTTAATAAATATTATCAAAGAACAGTACTGTCTGTAATTCACTGGTGTCCTTTAAAACTATCCCAGCAATTCCAACTATTCCTTGGAAAGATTCTTTAAAAGAGTTTTTCAGTATTGATGAATTATCTTTTGTGCTCTGAGGAATGTGAGGTCACACCATTTTTTAATAGAGCAATAACCCATATAGGACATTTTGCAGAGTAGCAAAGACTACTGCTGTCATACTACCTCTTTGCAGTCCAGTACAGAGGGAAAATTTGAAAAAGTCTTTATTAATACAGTGTTTTCTCTAGCAGTTCATTGGTTTAATTTCTGAAGTGCAGCTGGTTTGACCCTTTACAAAGACTTCTGTTGAATTTATTAAGGAATCACTGTTTCACTACTTCAAGGTTATGTATGGCTTCTGCTACATTCTAAGGTGAATTTTGATTTCATATTGTTATTTTGTGTTGTACATGAATGAAGTAGAAATATAGATAACAGGCAATAGAAAATAGATGAAGTTAAATTAGCTTCTAAACGGTAGGAGACCATTTAGTTCCATAAATTATATAGATAATTGCTTGATAATAATAACATCTGAACGTGGTCATTGCTTGTCTGCTAATACCAGTGTAAATGTAGGTTTGCCAGAGATGGAAATCCAGGAAAAGCAGAGCTAATGTGAATCTTCTGTTTGCTCTGATTTGCTAGTTACGTCCCAAAAATCCATTAAAAGACATCAGCATCATTTAATTATCTACCACGAATATTGCTAAACTGTTCTGACAGAGGTTTGAGGAGTAGTTCAATAACTCTTTGTCAAAGTCTTTTTAGAAATTGTGTACATAGAGTGACAGGATGTTTTAAAAATTTTTATTTTTTAAGCTTCGCTGCACCACAGAGTATTTGAAGAACTGTTGTGGTTTAATCCCAGCTGGCAGCTCAGTCCCACACAGCCACTCGCTCACTCTTCCCCAGCTGTTTGGGGGAGAGAACAGGAAGAGTAAAAGTGAGAAAACTTGTGGGTTGACATAAAGACAGTTTAATAGGGAAAGCGAAAGCCATGCACTCAAGCAGAGCAAAACAAGGAATTCATTCATCACTTCCCATGGGCAGGCACATATTCAGCTGTCTCCAGGAGAGCAGGGCTCCACCACTAAGAGTGACAAATGCCATCCTCCTTCCTTCTTCTTTCCCCAGCACTGTATATGCTGAGGGTGATACCATACAGTGTAGAACACCTCTGTGGTCAGTTGGGGTCAGCTGTCCCATCTGTGTCCGTTCCCAGCTCCTTGTGCACCCCCAGCCTGCTTGCTGGTGAGGTGGGCTGAGAAACAGGAAAGGTCTTGGCTCTGGGCAAGTGCTGCTCAGTAGTAACCAAGACATCCCTGAATGATCAAACCTCTGTTCAGCATAAATTCAAAAAATAACCCCATACTAGTTACTATGAAGAAAATTACCCAGCCAAAACCAGCACAAGTACTAAGTGAATTTGCGAAAGGTAATGAATTGCTTGGGTTTTATTTTTATTTTTGATAACTGTATTGTAAATGCTGCTTGAAGCTGATAAAAGTGAATAAATTAATCCTGATTTTTACCCACAGGATTTACAAATGTTAATTTTATGGATTAATGATGTGTGTTGTGGTGTGACCACGAGAGGGAGCTTGCATTTCATGGACAGTTACTCTTCTGTTTATACATACAAATACTTCATTTGCTTTTGGTCTTTTGTTTTTAAGAAATGTTGATTTGTTGGCTTAAATATTTTACTATAGTTAGGACTGCACTGTAGTACAACAGTCAGGCTGACATGCAGTGCTACTAACTTAGTAATTTTGCTTAATTTTAGTTGTGTATAAATGAGATTTAGTCTAATCTCTTTGCATTGATTTCCTAGCAGTCCACAATAGAGAGCGAGAGAAATGGAAAACGAGTCATACTGCCCATCTTCTTCTCTAGATACATTACAGCTTTACTCGAGCATAAACTTACATGCCACCATACCAAACTAATCTGGCCCCTTTGTGCAGCCATATGGAAAGTTCAGCTGTGGTAAAATTAACATTTTTACCTTTGCCAGTTAATTTTTAGCCTATTCAGCTTGCCCATGAAGTTTACTGTATAGCTACATAACTGTTGGCAGAAAAGATAGGAGCAGTGGCAGGCAGGGGGGGCTGGAGAGGACCAGTCTATTCTGACAAGGATGATGGTTTATCAGCTTCTTTAAAAATTGTGAAACCACACATGTAGCATCCATTTGAGGGTGAATTGCATTGCCCTCCCTTCAGGCAGCCTAGGGAAATAGATTAATTCAGTTAATTTAGTTCACTTTAGTTACAGATGGCTGAAGCTATGATAAATGAATTCTGCCTCTTGTCAGTTGTTCTTAGGTCATTTCACATAATGAAAAAATTGTAAACTCAAAGGCACTGTAATTTTCCATTAGAACAACTGATTTGTACAAACTGAACAAAAAGGTGGCAGTCCAAAGTGCTGTTGTTAAAGTTAGGTAGGAGTGGAAGTAGGATTCTCTGAAATAATGCTGAAAAAGAGCACCGCAAATGCTTTTAGATTTTCATTTACATTCTTTTTCATATTGTGCTGCCAAACACTGAATTACAATAGCTCTGATAAATAGCTCACTAAAATGAAGCAATATGCTTATTGTGGTTCAAAAGAAGGTACTCTCATCCACTTCTTTTCATGATCATAACATATAGGAAGTATTAGAATGGATTGAAGCCAGTAGAAGAAGCAAGTTTTATTAGGAAGTTGTACTTACGTTTCTTTTTCAGTTTAGGACTTGGCCTTCACATTGTCACTGTCATGTAAGGCTTACCTTATGTACTGCCATATGTGCACAGAGTGGGGATTGCTTGGCCCAGCTGCTCCATGGATCCTACTTATGAACGAGCTCATCTTTCTTATGTACGTGTGTATGGAGAGAAACAGAACAACCCACACTGAAATACTCCTGATAAGTGCTTGAAATACCAGTTTAGCTCACTGATACATGGCAGTGGTCTGTGACAGTATCAGCTCACTGTAGCAAAGCCTAACTAATACACAACCAAGGAGCAGTGGAGGAACTATTGGGAAATTGGCTTGACTCTGGCTTACCTTTTGGCCCATCTCTTCAAAAACCCTAAGAACTTAATAATTTTAGCATGGCTTAGCATGATAGCTCTAATGGTAAGTTATGTATCCTCAGCTTTTCTTAATTTCCAAGTGTAAAGTCAAAAAAAAATTCAACAAAAAGACAGAATACTGGTTCTAAATTATTAACCTTTTAATCGAAGGAACATGGTTTTGAGAAAAGCAGAGATTAATAGTGTGGAAGTAAACATACATATGTAGCACGTTTCTGTGTCTAATGAAATCTTGAGAAAGAAGATGGCCATCTGTATTACAGAATATGGCCCAATATGCAATTTTACTATAAATTGTTCTGTATTGATCTAGCTGTTGAAATTTTGAGCTTTTCCTGTATAAAGTGCTTCTGAGTAAGCTTCATAGATCACATTTCCATTCTAATTATAGAGAAAGAGTTGTCTAATGGATTCAGCTGCATCCACTGTAAGAGGCAGATGACATTCAGTAATTTTGACATTATAAAAATGAGGTACAAAATGATATTACAGAGTACTTCAAACTGCATGAAAGGCAGTCTGAAAGCTGTCCAAAAATTTGTTCCAGGAAGTCACTGAGCTTGTAAAAATAGCTTTAACATTTCTAGGGTATACTTTGAAGCTGCAAACATCAGTCAGCCTGAGGCTAATAAAGGAAAACAGATTTTGTTTGATTTTTCAGTCTAAATAGTAATGATAATGTCTGGAGGAAAGATGGAGGATACTCATTTGTCAAGACCCTTGGGCATTGCCTGTCCGTTTTTCTCATCACTGGCCTCTAATTTCTTTCAGTTTAGGTAATCCCCATCATAAAATTTAACTTTTGTGTATTTGCCAGTCGACAAATCCACTTTTATGCTCTCACAAGCCTAGAACTTTCTCTTGCCCACAGCATCCATGTGTCCTTTCCAGTTTCTGTTAAATCCCTTCTTGTAGCCACTTCTTCGAAGAGCTTCATGGATATTAATAGCATTACATTATGGTGTAACCTTCCTGTGCTTTCAGGAAAACAGTTCTCTTTATTTCTTTTTTTCCCCTCCACTAACTCAGATTTCATTCTATTTTCATTATTTTTGAAGAAGGAAACATTGTGTTAATTATGTTCATAAGTTACCTTAACCAGTAAAATGTCACAGTTCCTGTACATGTCAAATTCTACAAAACTGGGGCTATCTGTCATCCCAGCAAGCCCCATGTCTTGAGCCTGTGATGTTTAATATGTCTTTGCCATGACAAAGCTGTGTGAGAAGTCTGATGCCATGAGAACATGTGTAGACACACACCTACACACACATAAATCTGTTAAGTTTAAAACTGCAGTCTCTCTCTCTGTGCTTTTCTCTTCTGACCCAGTTTTTCATTGTTTTTTCTTGATTGGAATTGCCAGGTATGAAAGAGGATTTTGGAAAGATAAATCCAACAGATATCGAACAAAGCTATTTCACACAAAATGAAGACAGGCAGTCCAGTGGTTCTGTTCAGCAGGGTAAAGTGCAAGTGCCCAGCTGTCCCACACAGGCACAGCACTGTGTGATCGGTCTGCCCTGCTGAGATCCCTGGGTTCACAGTCCTGTGATCAGAGGCACAAACCTCTGCTCTGATACTAAGCTCTTACTGGAGTTAGGAGGGGATACCTGGAGAGTAGCAAATCTTCATCAGCACAGATCCTAATTGCAGAATGTGAGTCAAGACTGCAGGGCCTAAGATGTGATGGCAGGAAAAAAAAAAAGGTGTTTTCAGAGGGGAAAAAAGACTGCTGTGCACAAGAATGAGTCACAACATCACATGGTAGCGTAAACCTGAGTCCGATAATATTTACCCTTTGCTGAAATGTCAACATCAATGGATTCCCAAATCGTCCTATTTGGGGAATAGTTGCAGGAGCCTGAAAGCTTATTGGAGATTCAGTGTAAATTTAGAAATTTCTCCCACAGACAAAATTTAAAATAATACAAGTAGGTCAGCTCTACTTGTGTTGTTTGCTTCCCAATGTGATGCTGTTTCTTCCTGGTGTCAGAAAATGGACTGCTGAACTGTCAAGCAAAAAAATAGTATATTTAAATGAACATATATTCTTTTGTAAAGGGCTGATTAAATTTATGTGATAGGACTGATAATTTTTTCACCTATTTTGATTTTAGTTTGATTGTATGAGTGAGCTAGACCTACACCTAGTGAAAAATTGGAGGTTGTACTTGCAAAGGAAAAAAGCTTAAGATTTTGCAGTTTTTCTGTCTTCCAGCAATAGAAATACTCTATTTACCAGTATTATTTTTACCACAGGTTTTTTCAGTTTTATCTAAACCTTTTTGCAAACAGAAAATTTTCATGTTGAAAATACTTAATCTAAAAAAAACCCATGGAACATAATTCAAAAGTTACACTGAAATTTATTTCCAAGAAATTAAACATTACATTGGGCATATGAGTTGCAAAATAGTAAACTAGGTCAGTGTTGTAGAGTTGTTTTGGCCTGGACTGTAAACAAATAAAAGCAGGAAAAAATCCATTAGAAGTAGGAAATTAGCTCAGACGGCAAGAGTGAAGCTTTAAAATCCCAGCAAAAATCATCAGCACACCTGATACGTTCTCTACTGCTGGCATGTAAATCCAGTGCCAAAACCTAGAGCTTTCACTTCCAAATTTCCTCTGGTCTGAGTGGGAGATTGCCCAAATACAGAATTCACCGCAGAATACTGTTTTGAATTGAGAATTCTGTTACATACTCAAGAGTTTTCCTGAAGTTTCCCACACTTCCAGTGAGAGTGACTGCTGAACAGTGCTAATATGGAGTTTCTATTTTGATAGCAAAATCAGACAGCATGAAGAGCTTTCTAGTTGTCATTATTTAACTGATATTAACTGCAAATATTTCACATGAAATATTATATCCATTTTCACATTAAATAATATATACCTCTGAAGAAAAAATATGTACCTTTGAAATTAAGTAGAAATCTCCCTGCCTTTTTAGTAGTCATCATCTTTTTTTCTTTCATGTGAAGGAGCAGTGACTAAAATTACATTTGAAAGCACATTTTAAGCATTATATTATGTAGTATCTTTGTACTTATACACTTTTCTCCTCCCATCAGAGACTATGAAAAAGATATTTCAAGAAAAGGGGCTCATGGCAGGAGAAGAAAGAGCTTTTAAACCCCATCTGACCTTCATGAAGTTGTCAAAATCAACAGAGCTACGTAAGCAGGTGAGTTCACTTTTCACATAGCTTAGCAGCAATCTAGAAAGTTTAATTTGGAAATAGACAATGTTGTTTATGCTGTAGCATCATGTTTGCCACTTTTTGTTTGTAACCAGCTGAAGAGGTAAGCCTTTTATACTTGGTTTTTAAAGAAATAATTAATGTATCTACCATATAAACAGTCCTGTACTCTAACTTACCACTCTTGATATTCTCAGTGCAGTAATATCATGGTCTGTTTTCTGGTGGGAAATTAGGCAAGACCAAAGGATAAAAGTACTTGTTCAGAGTTGCAGAACTCCCATTAGGGGGTAGATTGTATGCATGCAGTTTGTTTGCTGAGTTTTGTTACTGTACAGGAGAAAATGAGCAAATAAACAGTGGAATTTCTGTCTGGATTATGCATAGTAGGCAGACTGTTAGTTCCCTCTAATGAATATGCTTTGGTGAATTTCAGAGTAATGAGGAAAAACTCTATTAAAATATATATACACATAATATAATTTTAATGTATCTTCTATAGTCTCTCTTGCAGGCAGTTATTTCTTGCCTATTTATTATTTATTTGACAAAATACAAAAATACATGTAAAAAGGATGTAACTGTGATTAAAATATATAGAAGCAGTACTAGTATATCTATTTTTTATTTCATATTAATTTAACTGTAGTACTGTATTATTTAACACAAGGTATATGCCCATACATTTTTTAATGCCATTTATAGAATGTTTTATGGAATTCTTTAACATTGACTAGGAAAATAATTTGCAGAGAAAAAAATATTTTAAATAAGAATTAAAGTACATAAAACTCATATTTTAAGTGGATTTTTCCTTAATAGTGGGCATTAAAAAGTACTTTAATGTTTAATTAGAAATATCTCTAAAAAGCTGAAGGTACACGTTTTTATTAAGTAGTATTTTGAAATCAGCAGTAAGAAGGTAGTGAGATTTGAGATACATCAGGAAAATTTGAGGGTATTTGTACTTGCTCTAAAATAGAAATAAGGACTCATCCACAGGATGCAGGTGGTATATCATAGATACCAAATTTGTAAACTCACAGAAGCTTTTGCTTGAAATGACAGTTGGGTTTTTAAACTGCTAATTAAAAAAATACACAGATCTTCTAGAATATCAGCTGGTCAGTGATTTAACTGTTTAAAACGTCTGAGACAATCAGGGTGGAGGTTTCTATTCTGTATTTTTTGCTGTTTTTTGCTGGTTGATTGTTTCATTTACATTTTTCTACCTTCCATGAAATATTAGCCAGGATACATCCTTTCTGTGTTCTGATATTCACTGCTGCTGACAGAACCAGGTCAATGTCATTCCAAATTATCTTCCTGAGCCCTCCATAATGCTGGATAATGCATATGATCTACTGTAAAGAAAGATACAATGTATTAAATATCTGTACATTTTTCTCTGTCAATTCAGTGTCAGGCATACGCACCGGTCTTTACTATAAGTTTTTCTTTCATTGTGTTCCTGCATTTAGTTAGACAGTTTCATGTATTTACAGAAAACAGTAAATAAAAATATGTATCATAAAAGAAATAATTATTTTGGGGTACATTTTAATACAATGTCTAATTGCATTTTCAGATCATACTACAATATGAAAAGCAAGAAAAGGGAAGTGGATAAAAGTTACATGAGCAAGCTTATAAAAGAGCAAATAGTCCTGAAGTGGTTGAGTATAGTTCTCAACCATAACTTTAAAACTAAATGAATTTATTTTTTAAATGTATGCTTCTTTATTTGAAACATTATTCTGTTAAGTCACACTCTTCTAAATGACATTTGAATTCCACCAAAGCTGTATTTTGGGAGGAAAAAAATGCTGTTTTTAAAACCTTAATAGAACTGCAGGCATTTTGAAACGCACATATTCTGAAGAGATCTTAACTTCCCCAAAGTTAAAAATTATATTTACAAAGCAAAGAGTTTGAGAATTCAGATCTAGTAAAGATCTCAAGATATCAGGTTTTCACTTTGAAGGCGTGTCATTAAGCTAACAATGGTAAATCTAAAAAACTTGGAAATATATTAATAAAGGATGAAAGTGTGAAATAAAGTGGATTAGAAAAGGGCTATCTGGTTTTTACTGTACCCCCTTCAGCTTTTCAGATTAAAGGACTTATTTACCTACTCAGAAGTGGGACCAGCTCTTTCTTAATGCTTAGTTGGACATTTCTCAGATTGGATGTGCCACTGAAAACTTCCTCAAGAAGAGGAGTGTGCTCCTATATATCCTTGTGAAAGGAGACAAGTGGATATAATTTACTTGCTCATGTTCAGCTATTTCCAGAATTATTTGAATGATAAGAATCCTGGGTTAGTATCATTATCTCCTATGCAAAGAACCTAATGAAGCACAATAAAAGAAGCAACTGGAGTTTTGCATTTGAAGATAATGTTTCTGTTCCTGCTTGCCTCACTCATGTTCAAAGTTGCCACTAGTCAATCACAAGCCCTGTGTTTTCTATTTGTGCAGGTTCCTGTTTATTTCAGGGGGTGTTGTGAGGCACTTCATAAATGCTGTATGATGTTTGAAGGTCCTTTGATAGTCCTAGTACTGCCAGAACTGCAAATGCTGTGAAATTAATTTTGTAAGTAGAAGATAACTGACAGCTAAACTGCTCTGATGTCATCTGCTTAATTAGTGCAGAGTATATCCCTAGCTAGACATTGGTTGACAACAAATATCAAAATTATAAATGATGAATCTTCTGTATATTATAATCTTCTGTGCATTTTGTATGAATATATTGTCTTTTACTAACTATACATGCAGTAACTTTAAGATGCTGCATGTATAGTTAATAAAAAAGAATAAATTACTGTAGAGAAAAATGTTTGTATTTGCAACACTTCCAAATATTGTTCAAGGCCTGATTCACTGTTGCCATTCACTTCAATGGTAACAACATCATGATACCAGATATTATGCAGATGCTATTTTTACGACTGCACTGGAAATAGCATTAAACGCACAATTCAATAATTTGTTATTGTATTTTTTAGTGTAAATTATGTTAAACGTCTGTCACTTTCCAGTTTCATACAGAAATAACATAAGGTACTTATTTGGTAATAATAATAGTTTCCTTTATCATCAAGGAGGAAATTCCACACTGAAACAAACCCAAAGCAGTGTCTCCAATTTAGGATCTTTTAGATGTATTCATTATTTTGATAGTCATCTTTTTGCTATCTTCAGCCACATATACCAGATAATGCATTTAATACTGATAATTATGAAGGGATTTATTTTTTTTTTAATGCAAATTTTCTCTCAGTTTATGTGACATTAATATTTTTGGCTTCTTGAAATAACATATAGATGAGAGATGTATAAAATGTCTTTTATTTGCCATAATGTAAGTGGTTAGAGCAAGTTTTGGCAGACAACAAGATATCTAATGTCTCCTCTGTCTCACTTACCTGAGGAATCGCAGGCACTTGCCTGGCAGCCATATTTAAACATGGCTCTTGTGTCATTAATTTGCTAATTAATTTTTCGTGCATATGCGTACATAAAATACCGTGTTCAGTAAAGATCCTCTGCATGACAAGAGAAGTGAAAGGGAATACTCCCTTTGTGGTATTAATCCTCAAATATTAATTACTGAAAATAGAATAGAAAATGTGAATTTCTCTCTTACATCCCTAGATTTGTAATTTTGCCTTTATTTATACCCATGTGGCATAGACACATAGTATGTATGATATAACTGTATCATACAGGACCTTAAAGAAGAGAACAGTTCTCAGTAAAACCAAGGCACTTCTATTTATCAGTCCCCACTGAATCTGACCACCAGCATTCCTGTTATAAAAACTCCTGGGATCTCTGGCATTTGAACAGAAAAGATGGTATAAGAAAAGCCAGAGAGCCTTAAATCCCCCTGCATTGCCACTTACCAGGTGTCAGTGGTTTGTATTGTGACAACTGTTAATTTTTGGTACAAGAGCCTGTGCCGTGTATTTATTTGGAGTCTTTGATGCTGATCCTAAAATGGCAGAAACCATCGCTTTGGCACAACATGAAACAATATGAAACATTCCTTTAATAGTCTTCTAAGACCAGTAGAAATGTGTTGTGATTTTTCTACAGTATATTTTTTAAATCTGAGGTTCCAACAAGAGGGACAGAAAATGCACAAACTGGGTGACCCAACAGTTGGAAGATGTTCTTAAAATTCTTCCTCTTCATACACTCATGTGATACATCATGTTGCAAGGATATGTAAGTACTTGGTTTAAACAAGAAGAAGAAGAAGGAAGAACATAACTACGGACAGTTTGTTACAAGCTAAACGTCCTGTGAGGTGTTATGTCATAGTGATTATTCTTTCAAGTACCAGACTCTCCATGATAGATATGCTGAAGTCTGTGCATTTAAACACACCCTTGCTACAGGACTGAGGCTGCGGAAGGCAACACCTCTTTAGACATGAACTCTTCCAAGTCCACTTCGGGATCGTCAAGGTCTATGCAAAGAAACTTTTCTACAACAGACTTGCATTTTTCCATCCTCTCACGTTCTGAAGGATGGTCAAGACGTTTGATAGGTTTTCCGTTGCGAATCAGTTCTGATACTTCCACTCCTCTTTCAATAATTTTGGCTGGCATTCCTGCTAATGCAGCAATATTGGCAGCGTGACTAATGGTGGACATGCCCTGTTTGATCTGATAGAAAAAAATCAACTCCTCTCCATCCTGATGGGTCTCCATAGACAGGTACTCCAGGAGAGGTGTGTCTGGCAGGAGTTCTAGCTGCATTAAACTGTGAAAATTAGTGGAGACGAAGACCTGTGGACACTGTGTTCCTTGTCTGATCCAGTACCTTAAGACAGCAGCCAGGAGAGACAGGCCATTCAGTGTGTTGGTCCCTTTACCAAACTCATCAATAAGTACCAGGGACCTCTCTGTGGCATTGTTTACAGCCTTGGCAACCTGGTTAAGATCAATCATGAACGTGGAGAGCCCTACAGAAACTGATTCCCTACTGTGGATTCTTGTGTAAATCGCATCAATTACTCCAATCTCCGCCTCTGCCGCAGGGACGTAACTGCCGATTAGAGCCATGAACACTATAAGACCTACTTGCTTTAAGTAAACACTCTTTCCAGAAGAGTTGGGCCCTGTGATGATCTTTATTCGTCTAGTAGCCTCACCACTGTCCACAGGATTGGCCACAAAAGTCTTTGCACATAGCTCCATGAGTGGATGTCTTCCGTCCTTGATGTGGAAGCCGTGGCAGTGAGTAAAGCGAGGTCGGCAGTAGCCGTTCTCCCGGGCCATGGCTGCCAAGGCTAGCAGCACATCCAGGTGCGCGGTGTACTCAATCACACTGTTAAGTACTTCAGACTTCTCCAAGATCCTTGTCTGCAGCTGGTGCATGATGAGTGTTTCCTGGTCTCTGATCTCACTGTGCAAGTCACCCAGCAGGCTGTCTAGCTCCTTGGTCCGGGCACTTCTGTAGTGCAGTTTATCCTCTGACAAAAACATGAAGTCCAAGCCTTCAATTTCGAAATCAGTCTTATCCACCATATTTGGTAGTCGTGGAATAGAGAGAAGGAACCCAATCAAAGGAATGTAGATCACACTACAGGAGGGAATACGATTGTCCAAAGTCTCCAGTTCTTTTCGTGCCACTTCTGTAAGGAAGTCTGACAGTCCCATCAGCTTTCGTTTCTTCTCATCAATCGTGGCATCTACATTGGGTCTAACAGTGAAGCGGTTCTCTGAGAGGCTGCCTTCAAAGTCTACCACTTTGCTTATTAGATTAGCAATGTAGTGCAGATCATCAGTGAAGACACGTGAAATAGTCTGAAAAAGTTCAATGGTGTTGGGCAGAGAACGACAGGTGTCTCTAAGGCACACTGCATTGTATGCTGTCTTATACAGTGCTTGCCAGTCACTAACTTTTGTGTTGGAAAGAGTCATTCTCTTTAAAATAAGAGGCACGTTTTTAATATTCTTGAGGCAGTTTTGAAGAGTGAGGACTGCATCATGGTTCTGAGCCAGCAGGAAGAAGTTGATAACATCCAGCCGTTTGTTCAGCTCTGCCAGGTTCCGGGTAGGTCGTGTGAGCCACAACCTCAGCAGTTTTTCTCCCCATTTGCATCTGCAACGGTTTAAAATTCCATATAAGCTAAATCCTTCTTTTAGTCCACTGGATAGCTTGTACACAGAAGGATGGATGTCACTTTTAAATATCTGCAGGACAGAGTAAGTGTCTTGGTCCATATTCACAGTATCTGACAGCACCAATTTTTTAAAGGCCAAAATAGGAACTGCTATACTGCTGTCTTCGAGTTCAACTCCAACCCTTCTTCTGTCTAGAAACTTAAGGAGGCCCCCCAGGGCTCGTATCATGAGTGGACACTCGAAAGGGATGACTGAGGACAAATAGAGAATTTTCTCTGTGCCAGTCATATGGGATGGGATAAATGGAAATTGTCTAGACAGGATCCGTTGCTTGCTGACTTCTAGACCAAAATCTACGTTAGGAAACAGGACAATTTCTGGTTTTCCTATGTTCTTATCACCAGCAGTAGCTGTTAGGTTGGTCAGGAATTTGGCAATAGTCTGGTCCTGTTTTGCACTGGTCACTATGCATTGAGGGTTAAGTTCCCCGATCACTTTTTGCAGTAACTTGAGGTCTTCGTTGTCAGGTATCTCAGGCATGAAGTAGACCGAGCAATCTTCTGTGTCATAGTAAGTAATTGCCAGCTGCCCTGCATACCACAAAACAGACATATGTGTCTCCGAGCCCTCTTGGTCCTCTTGCTCGGGCCCAGTCGCTGGTGGCAAGGCACAGCTCGTGGCTGATGTGGCACTCATTCTGTGGACAAGCGGTATATTTATTCACAACTCATCCAAAATGTCCAGAGAAGTAACTTTAATTGACAACAGGAGGTTAACACTCATTCTTCCAACCCTGGAGAATTTAAAATGCTACCAGGAATTAACTATAAATGTTCAAGTGAAAAGATGCACCCAGTAACTACAGGCACCATCAGCTTCCAAGGAAGGTGTAACAGAACTAACTGCCAGCATTAGTTTTACAGTTTTTCTTTGTGTCCTTTATATTTTTTTTAAGTTTCTATGTACACCTAAGTACCCATAAATACAGTAACATGTACGGACATGTTTATCCATGTACAAAACCGTCCTCCCTCAGAGGTCAGTGGCACACACTAACCTGCGCTGGCCATGGCTCCTCTCAGCAGTGCAGTCCCATAGCCTGGCCATCATTTCAAGGTCGCAGGCTCATATTTATGTCGCGCCATCACACAGCACGAGTTTCCATAGAAGCACACAAGGGATCGGACATACCAATCCCTGTCAGCACCTCACTTCCAATCCTCTCCCGCTTCTTTACTCGCTACTCACCCTCCTCACCACAGGCGGGCAGCTGGTCCCAGCCGCTGCGCCTTCCTTCAGCCCGGGAGCGCTGTGCTGTCGCCTTTGCCCCGGCCCGGGCGGGAGCTCGCCGCTGCCTNGCGGGGAGCGACCCCGGGGCCGCCTGCAGCTCCGCCCGGATGGAGCGCCCCAGTGGTGTGCTGGGCTGTGGGTCTGGCGCGCGGGGCACGGCGCTGCTGGCGTCTCTGCTACCTGCGCTCCAGGCAGGCACCACTGGAGCCTTCCTGCCCCTGGGCCCCAGGCTGACGGTGGCAGTAAGCCACGAGGACTGCACGGGCTTCACCCGCTGGGGTAGCGGGCTGCAGCTTCCCAAAGACACGGGGAGAAAAACCAGACATTGCCGGGCTGCCAAAGGCGTTCTCCCTGGTGCTCTGGCAGTCCTGTAAGAGCTCCTCGTGCCGTGCCTCTCCAGGCCCACGTTACACAGCCATGTCCTTTACAGGCATCATCCATTACAGTGCTTCCTCTAGTGGCAAATGTCTTCCTCCTCTCCTTCCAGCATCAAACTCTTCAAAGCGGCCTCTCAAGTACTCTTGTTTCTCAACCTCCCCCGTTATAGCTTATCTTTATTACCGACATCTGTACTATTCCCATGTGTTAACAATTTTTCTCTTGCATCTCTACTGCTCCAGACCCTTCAGTTAAGAAATGAGCCATGACCACCTCATTCACCTGCATTGCTTCATCCTTTCACATCTCACTGCAAGCAGCACTCCAGAAATTGTTCCAGTTACTAAAAATACCAGTTTTCCCATGGCTGCTTTTCCAAATACCTTTCAGTAGTGCATCACTAGGAAAACTCAATACCTGAGCATTCAGCATTTGATTCACACCTTACCAACCTGTCTTTGACAAGCAACGTCCCAATCTCTTGTAAATGTTATTTTTTTTTATTAGAGCATGAAGTTACGATTTTTATCTTTTCTTCATCTCATTCCAGGAGTACTCAAGGCTTCACATTTTGACAAGTGTTCTCCTGGCTGGTCAATTATTGGTAATTGATGTCTAACTGTATTTATAAGAACCATCAGCCAAAAAGCAAGGAACGCTGATTTAATGTCAGAATAACCTTAGTCCATAAGGACTAATCTAGCCACAGAATATACAATTTTAAGTAACTGCTGTGAGGATGGAAGAAATGTAGACTTCTACAGAGATGTAGACTCCCAAATTTCCATTTCCTGAGATGAAAAGCATCCACCACTAGATGTCATCATTTCAGAGACTGAGAAAATGAACAGACATTTGACCTTCACTAAAAGTAGACTCGATTTTTTACACTGATGAGCTACCGAGAAACCACAGGCAAACCAGGACTTTGCAACTGTTGAGGATGTAAAGTCGAGGGTCCAGGATGTTGGCGGGTTGACTGTACAAATGCAGGCAGGTGTGCAGGGGGAGAGGCTGGGGAAGAACACAAAAGAGGAGCGGATGGTGAGGGCTGCAGAAGGGCCCAGTCCTGTTTAAAATGAGGCCGGTGGGTGCGCTTGTCCAACTGATTGCCAGGAGCAAATATCTGTATCCTCCCCAAACTGTGTGTGTGGGGAGTGCGGGTGTTCACTGCCAATCCTCAAGCTGGGCCAGCCAGCAAGTGGGAGACCTGTGGGCTCAGTAAGAGGCCAGCAATCTGGGCAGGGGTGCTGGGGGGACAGAGGGGCCATGATGGTGCTTCAGGAATGCACAAACATGAACATGGAGAGAAAGTCACGTGCACTGTACCCTGTTGGCCTTCTGTCCCTGCCAGGAGCAACCTGCACTTTTGTCTCCTGTGAGCCCCATGTGCAGGTGCAGGTGAAGGCAGTGGTGTGCATGTAGCCAGCCATGTCCGTGTCCTCTGAGCATGGGTATGTTTCTGGGAGGTGAAAGCAGCATCGAAGCATGAAAACATGCATCAAAGACTGAGGCTCCCACCCACTGGACTGGACTCCAGCAGCCAGGCAATAAGGGAGCACTGGGCTGCTGGAGGCTCCTAATATTTCTTAGCATAGAGTAATGATATTTAAATGGCAGACATATTGGGAGGTAGATTGAAGGAGAAAATATTAAATTTCTACAGAGATCATAAATTTTTATTGAGAATCCAATGGAATGAGGACCCCTAAACTCTTAAAATAACTGCTGAAATGATGTTTTCTGAAAATAGCCTAGTAGAATATTTATTATGTTCGACTTCATATATGCAAAACTGCATAATGATTTCAATATTATATATCCCAATAAGCTTTTAGATTTACTGAGATAAAAAAGTCTATTGCTAGTAAAATACAACTGGTTTTTCCTGTGTGCTGATTTTAATGACTCAGAAAACTGCCCTTGATGACCATTTGAGATTCTTCGTTGTAGCAGCATGCCCAGTGATGACAGCAAGAATAATTTCCAGTTACATGTTCCATGAACACTGTTGCAAAGCCTTGGAAGTTAAAGGAGTTATAGCATTGTGCATGTCTATTTGTTTCCTACAGGACTGAAAAGGAAGTAGTAGAAAGGAGGACTAATGACACTTTTATTTTATTGTTAACTTCTGCAGTAGACATTGCTTCCCTAAAATGGAAGACTTGGCACATGTATATTTCTGTATTCTTTCTGTATCTTGAAGTAGTTTTCCATACTAACTGTACTTATGGTTAAAATGAAAACTCTAGAAACTAAATATGAAAGTTCAGTCTCCAAGTAGTATGCCTAATTGAATTTTATGCTGCTTTTTGAAGGTGAAAAAAATTGACTCTAGTCTGTATGAAGATTTCAAAAACCATTATTTTGGAAATGAGATCTTGCACCGCTTTGATCTTTGCTCCATGTTGAAAAAAAAGCAACCAAATGGTTACTACTTCTGTGAGTCCTCTATTGTTTTTGGTAAGTACATCTTAATTTTCTTGTGGTCAGTTACATCTCTGAGTTATATGTGCAAAGAGCCATTTTTTCTGAAGTGTGCGTTGGGCAGTTCTTGTAAGATCCATGGAGAATGACAGAAGCCTCTCCTTCAGCCTCGGCTCTGCAGGAACTCTGTGCAGTGGTTCTCACTGACAGCTGAAGTTTATGTTCAATTATCCATCTCCAGAATCCTGTTCCATTTCTCATCCTAAAATGAGTGTTTAAGATAAGTGAGATGTATCACTCCCCAGAGCTGCTCATCTCTCTGTTGACTTTAAAGACAGGCTGTGTGACTAAGTTAGATTAGACACAGTACTTATAGATGATTAAAGCTAAGTGAAATGTCTCTGGTTTGGCAGAGATGTGACCTTTCTTGGACTACATTCATGTACAGAGAGAGATTCAGTGGTACCACAGATATGGTAATAATTCTTCAGAATACCATTAGACTTTAAACATTATACAGACACCTAGCTAGATTATTACAATGCTAGTAATCACAGACGTGTCTTCCTGCTATGTCTGAACAGAACCACTGATAGGAGTTAGTGCTGGTTTCAGGATTACATGTAGGGCTTTAGTGACACTTTGGTTTCTCCCCTTTTGTTGACTTCTTTGTGCTGCAGCATTACTGCTGGAAGTGCTTACTGGTCTTGGGGATTGTTCTGAGGACTTTTAATTTAAATACTTAAACAATACTTTAAACATGGCAGGCACTTCACAAATTCTAGTCACTGGTAATGTTTTGTTTGTGCTTAGGGTCACCTTTATTTAGCTTAGCTAAATTGTTACCCAAAAAACCAAAAGCACTACAAAGGAAAAAAGTATAGGATGTGGCACAACTATTGCAAAATCCAGATCAGTCAAAATCAAAATGAGATATATTTATACACATTTATCTATCTATATATCTGTCTCATCATATTTATTACCTTGTTTTATATGTCTCATGTTTATCTTTGTGTATATAACTATATATAATGTATTCTGTACATGTTTGTGCATTTGAATATTATTTATATGCACCCAAATGCTTCAGAGAAAAAGAAATTACAAGATCATTTAACATGGTAGCTCCACTATTTACAAATATTCTTCAGACTATTCTGGAATATGATTAAGGAATTTGGTATATAACTCTGTACAAAAGAAGAATCTGCTGAGTATTATATTTGGTAGATATGTTTTTCCCAAAATTTGTTTAAATCTGTCTTCTTGAACTTGTCTTGTTGCTGACATCTCAGATTGCTGAAATGAGACAGTCTTTCAGCATTCTTTTGAATGTGAGTCCCATTAAATGGTTTACAACAGTAGTCAATCAACCAGTATTCAAAGCAAGAATCAGATGCTTGTTTGACTTTAACTCAATTCCAGTATGACCATGTGTAAAGAATTTACGTGTCATTTTCACAGTCCAAACAGAACTCTGCTTTGAATTATTTTTACATGAGCACTATATCTGACTTTCTCTAGCCATAGAGAAAATGGATGTTCTTCAATGATATTAGATTAAGAAAGGGCGCTGTTACTATCCACATTTTTCTCAGTTCTGTATGGATTTAGATACATCTGGTGAAATATGTGCATTTAATTTCTTGGTTTTGTAAAGCCAACAAGTGAAGGAAAACACTATATTGGAATACACTTTAAATGACTTATTTTTTAATTTCAGAGAAGAAGAAATTGTATTTTAATGAACTTTGAAAAATTTCTTTTCAAGTGTTTTAAAATGTGATTTGAATAGGGTTTTTAGTAATTACAGGTAACTAGGACATTAAAATAAGGGAGTTAATGTAGTTCTATTAATACATCAAAAATAGTGAAATTTGAAAACTACTTAATACAGACAAAACACTGTATCCAGGTCTAGTTCTTCCTACATGTACATGTACACAAGCACTTATCTTGTTCTTTAAGTACACAGAAATTACAGAAATGGAATTTACTTGTTACCTAGAGTTTGGTCAGAGTTGAGTGTTTTGTATTTAATAAGATGAAAGATCTGAAAGGGGATCAGGATTAATGTTACAAATCCATTCACAAGGGAGACTTGCTTACTGCCACGTCCTGGCAGCCAGGAGGGCCAGGGGTGTCCTGAGGGGCATCAGGCACAGCATCACCACCTGAACAAGGGAAGGGATTGTCCCTCTCTGCTCTGCACGAGGGTGGCCTTACCTCAAGTGCTGGGGGCAGTTCTGAGTGCCACAATGTAAGAAAGACATTGAACTATTAGAGAGTGTCCAAAGGAAGGCGACAAAGATGGTGAAGGGCCTTGAGGGGCAGCCATATGAGGAGTGGCTGAGGTCACTTGGTCTGTTCAGCCTGGAGAAGAGGAAACTGAGGGGAGACCCCAGTGCAGTTACAACTTCCTTGTGTGAGGGGAAGCAGAGGGGCAGGTACCGATCTCTTCACTCTGGTGACCAGTGACTGGACTCGAGGAAACGGCATGAAGCTGAGGTGGGGGAGGTTTAGGTTGCGTACCAGGAAAAGGTTCTTCACCCAGAGGGTGTCTGGGCACTGGAAGAGGCTCCTCAGGGAAGTGGTCACAGCACTAAGCCTGACAGAGTTCAAGAAGCATCTGGACGCTCTCAGGCACAGGGTGTGGTTCTTGGGGTGTCCTGTGCAGGGCTGAGAGTTAGACTCAATCCTGATGACTCCCTTCCAGTTCAGTGTATTCTGATTCTATGGCTAATAAGCGTCACTACACATATCAGCTGCACATTTATTTAAAAGTGTGTTTAAAAATAGGGGAACCAAACCAGATTGATATGAATAAAAGGCAGAAGTACAATACTTGCTGAGCTGCATCATTATGCATCGCAGGTAATCAGGCTTTGATAGGATGTTACAGAACAGCATTCACTAACTTTAGCAGAGCCTACATCTGCACCAGAAGCTTTCTTTGTCTGTGTGCTAGCCCCACAGGGTATGTGTTCAGGAGTTAAAAATTGGTGTGATAGTGAAGGTAATGTTGAAGTTTCATCTTCAAAGTAGAGTTCAGTTTGCTGTTTAAAGCAAACAAAACAGCAAGGCATCAAAATGTCCTTCTCTGGACCATCCACCTCATGTCAGCTGTTGTATGTTACCTCAAATCCTAAAGAAGATGAGTGAATGCTGGAATAAGTTGAGCTTTTCAATATATACTCCTTCACTTGAATGATTGGTCAGTTTTGGATATTGTGATAAAGATATTCAATAGTTTCTCTGATTGTCAGAAGGAGCATTATGTAAATCTTATATCAAGTATAACTTTAGCATTAAGTATCTCACTTAAATATTTTAAGGATGCACTAATGAAGATTTTTGTAGACTTTTTTCAAAGAAAATTTGTTTGTAGTATTATAATGTAAAATGAGATTATATACATATTAAAGAAAGTTATCATATGCGAAGCTGTTTTCTGTGGTGTTTCTTCTGAGTGGCTTGTAAGACATTTACACATCAGACTTCCCTTGTGCTATCTCTGAGGCAGAGGAACTTCAAGAAGTCTGTTGCTTGGCGGAAACCACCCAGCAGGTTACTGTTACTTTCTGCACAGCCAAAATTCATATTTCTGGAATGTCGACCAACCTGGAGGTTAAATTGCTCTTACAGTCCCCTTAATCCTTGCAATCTAGCAGTAGCAATATGGAAAATAAAGTACCAGACTACAAACGTCTGTTTTATCTGCGTAAAAGCATGATAATATAGTAAAAGGTAATGCTTCTTTCTGCTCAAGTAATACCTCAAAGAGATGCCTTTTTAAGTAGCAGAACACTAGTGGATCAATTTGCTTTTCAGTGGGTCTATGTACAGGTTTGATTTCCAGTTTGACCTTGTCACCAAGGTCATTCTGCAGTTTCTCTGAGATGGGAGGCACCTGCATAAAGTCATTCTTCTGATCCTAAAAGGGCTAAGACCAGCAGGATCTAAAAGGTGTCTATGATAGCCGAGCTGTGAGTATAAGAGACACTGCTTGAGCAGTTACTAATATTTGTTAATCAGCTTGCTTGCTAATTCCATATATATGTATATATAAAGATACAAATTTTCAACCAGATGGCAAAAAGATGCATGTATTTGCAATCTTTAGGTTTCCTGAGGGAGATGAATAGCATTGTGCACAGAACATGTTATAAAAAAAAATAATTCTTGCCGTTTGCCAGTGTTAGGCTATTTAAACCATTTAAGTAACATTTTTGTTGCTTAATAAACTTGATTAGGCCTTGGTGGTGCAGTTTATGTTTCCACAATACATTGTAAAATACTATCCAGGCAGCTGCTCAACGCCCATGTCTTAAACAAGGAAGAAGATGCTTCTGATTGTAAATTGTATATGAGCCCTACAGACTGAAGATGATTTTGTCAGCAGTAGGTTTTGGAATACCCACAGGGAAGAAAGAATTACAGAAGAACAAGAGAAAGACTCATCTTTACCTGAAACAGAAGAAAGACTTCATAATGTCACTCTGTGAACTCTGAATAATACTGAGGAGAAACAGAAGACAGAAAATAATGGAATTGGAAACCAACTGATAGTTGGATAGATTGTCAGCATCCCTCAGTCTGCTCTGATAAAAATGATAAAAATGTACTTACACTGTAAAGCAAAAAATATACTAACATTTTGCCTTCATCATCAAGGACAAAGACAGTTTAAATATGGAATGCAATATGAAGTTTTTCCAGTTTGTCTGAAAGCTTTTTATAGTGGCACTAGCTTAAATGAAAGAAAGATTGCCATTTGTCTCCTGTAGATGCTCTCCTGCTTCTCTGTTTACTGGTGGTTTGACCTCAGTGTGGTTGATTTTATTTGTACGGCAACTGAGCATTTTCTCACATTGAGAACAGAAATAGTAAGCAGGTAAATGCTGCTTTAATTGTCCAGATTCTACAGCCAGCAAGTTACACATATTATGTGTTGATTTCTTTTCACCTTCCTTCTTAATTGCATGACTGTGAATCACTTTTTGTAAAATAATGATACATTCTTTATTTTTACCAGTTATGTGCCCTTCTTTCCTCTTTGTAATTTCAAAATACTCTTAGTTTGTTTCTTTCACTTCTTAATTTTCTTTCCTTGATAGTCTAAGCTATAGCCTAGCTTCTACTTTCTCCATCCTATTAGGTTGTAAGTAACTGTTTTTGAGGTTCTTGGATATCTGTGTCACTTCTCCCAGATTTTAATTAGTTATATGGTAGTCATAGTGCTCCTGGATAAAAATGTCTTGGGTGGTTTCCCAGGGGCTGTTTCTTAATATTTGAAATTAGTAATTAAATCACTGTTTGTGTTGAGTTTACCCAGAACTGCTGCAATTTTGTGCATGTAGTGTGCTCAATAAGTATTTGCCTAAATAAAAAGCAACAGGTATTATGTGCTTATCAGTGAAGTCTTTCCCTAAAGCATTGTTTCTCAGCTGAGTCATGTGGTAGAATATTGAATTATAAAACTGGTTCTTTTAAACATTGGAGAGAAAAATATACATATTGGTTATTAACCTAGAAGCCAGGCTCTTTATGGACTCTGACGAGAAAGTAGAGATCCAGGGGTTTCTTACACACATCAAATATTCTTCAATTTCCTAATGACAACAGCGTAGTGCCCTATTGATTCCTTTTCACTGCTCCAGCATTAGAACTTGATGGATAAGCTCTAGCCGTGTATCTCATCTTGTATTACCACACTGGGCAGTTGCTTCTGTATGTGGTAATTTTCTGCTATTGAAACACTGATCATTAGTATTGCATTTTTCATAATGAGATAGCATTTTTATATTAGTTTTATGATACCGGTTATGACCTAAAAGCTGTATGCATACTTACTGTGTCTGGAGAGGGAGAAGAGGCTAATTAAGAGGGAGGTAACCAATATGGTTTGAAAATGGAAGTTTTCATTTCAGAATAGTATTTCATTGTTCTGAGATAAATTCTAATGTTTGAGCTTTAATGTTGGCAAATGTATGACAAACTCTTCATGAGACCATGACAGGGAGCTTCAAAGACAGGTACATGATGTTTAGAATTCAATCATTTATCTCCTTGTACTGAAAACAAGCAAAACACCTTCTCATGACTTTCTGTGATGAGAAATGAGATTTATTTTTTGTATTTGATTATGAGATTTGCTTTATTGTATGGAATAATTTTTTCTACACTTTTTAAAAAATATCGTAACACATTTCTGTTAAAAAGACTATTTTCCTTTGTTTTTCAACAAAAAAGTATTTGAAGTAGTGGTGTGTTTTTGTGCCAGAGCTGTTATCAGTACTTGAAAATAAGTCAAAATAAGATTTTCCAAAGTGGTTTTCAAAAATATGTGCAAACAATGGGATAAAACTGGTGAAGTAATTCGAACAGGAGAGCACAAAGTCTTATTTGACGTCAGTAAGATTGTGATTCATAACTGAAAATCTAGTTGAGTATATGAAAAAAGCAAAATTGATTTTTCACAACGTAACATAGTGTGCTATAAAAATACAATTTAATAACATCCAGCAGGTTTTTAGTGTCTTAAGTATTTATGCTTTAAAGATATTTTCCTCAGCAGACTTTGGTGTTCAAACAACTAATTTATTTGTAAATTTAATATGTTAAAAATACATTGAAAATGTGTAAAGCATTGATTTCAATATACCTTAATTGCAAAAAAATAAACAGACCTCTTAGGTGGTGTGGAGTAAACTAAATATGTAATATTCTTTATTGAATAGATCAGTAAATACATAATATTCTTTCATTCCATTTCATGGAATGGATCAGCAGAAGATAATCAATTTATGTTCTTAAAATTTTCCAAGCAAGAAAGATGCTTTTGTTGATACATGTTGTATAGTGTTAACATCAAATAAAA
This sequence comes from Donacobius atricapilla, assembly GCA_013397315.1. Taxonomy (NCBI): domain Eukaryota; kingdom Metazoa; phylum Chordata; class Aves; order Passeriformes; family Mimidae; genus Donacobius; species Donacobius atricapilla. Next base: position 237,976 of record WBMY01014852.1, on the reverse strand, counting down.
GGTATGTTTGATTTACCGTAATCAAATTAAGCTCTTTCTGCAGTTCCTGAGGAGTCTTTTTCAGTAGTTTGAAGGACCTGGAATGAAAGGACAACCAGTTTTCCACTGTTCAAATGTCACCATTTTTTAGTTGTTTATGGTTAGTGTAGAACTCTTATCCAGTGTGCTGCATGGTTCCACAGAGTCTATAGGCTTCCTACCTAATCCTTATGCTATATTCTAAAATAAGATATAGTTGCAGATCAATAGAAATTTGTACCTTAGGGATTGTGACAAATGCTGACATAAAAATGTAGCTGCTGGGGAAAAGGGCTTGTTTTGAGTAATACCACAACTTGCATTTCTCTTTCATGACAGTACTCAGCAATTAATCGCAAGAGATGTTTCTAGGATAGAAAGAATTATTTTCTGATTCTAGACGATGCATAAAATATTTTTGAGGCCCCAAGTGTTTGTGAAAGTAAATTCTTCTAGTGAAAATAATTTCAAGATGAAATGTGACAGATTTTAAACGTGCATTGTTAATGTGGCTCGTAGTGTAATTTCTTGCTTCCAAGAAGGTCATAATGTGCTGTTTCTCATGGAAGCAGTAGAAGATGAAAGCAAGATTACATCAACCGCAAGCTAAAACATGACATCATTATTTTAACAGTAGCCTGCCAAGTTACTTTGTTTTAATCTGCTCTTAAAAACTACAGAAAGAGTTGTCACAGTACCTGCTGAATACACAGTATGTGATCTTCTATTTTTTAAATGGAGGTATTTCAGATCTGCATTAATATTTGATGACAGCTAAGAAACTTGAACCTTCTCTCTGTCTATAGGACAGTTAGGCAGATGTGTTGGGTACAAAAGGTTGGAGATGTCGCTCCAGTATAAAGGATAAAGCAGTATAAAGACCCTTTTGGGAGGGTGCAATATGCATTTCGCAAGGTTGTTGCTATGTTATATACGTGAAGAGCACGTATATATACGTGATATATATATGTTATATACGTGAAGAGCATTTCTTCTTAGTAAAGTATACCTGAGTCTGCGTGTGGACCCTTATTTGTCAGCCATCCAGCCAGGGACAGTCCAATCCCCCTACCCCACACGTACCAGAGGAAGTGGGGTTTTTACACTACTTTTCATTCTAGTGACAGTTCCTTACCTGTTCCATTGCAGGATTAAATGCGCTAACAGCCCATGGCATAAACTATGTGGTATTACTCTAGTGTTTGATGTACCTTGCTTGCTTGGGCTGTGGAAGTGACAAGGAGCACTTGGGATCATGTGGAGATGACAATGCTAAATGCAGCTGTTCTTTCTGCTTCTCAAGTGTGCATGCCACCACTAGGTTGATGTTATAATGTTTAGCTATGTACTAATTTCTGTATCAGCATCAGCAGCTCAGGAGGTTTACATGGCTAAAGCTGTGGTACCCATGCATAGGTTGAACATGGAAACATACTCACCAGACATACTTACAGACATCTAAAGGTAGACTTCCAATTTTTTAACTTTTTAAACATGCCTACTCTTTATTTTTTGAGACAATGTGCATTCATACTGCTTGCATTCCGAGCGAATATCCGGGTGTACGTGGTTGCCAAAGTGCTGAGCTTGACAGTTTCAATTTGCAGCACAGGCTTCTATTCACCTGGATTTGGATCAGCTATTGGAACAGCAAGAGTGTCCTCTCTAGACCGCATGGTTTTACTTTAGGTAACCAGTTTACTTTCTGAAGTCCCAAGACATTACAGCTGACCCTTGGACACATACTTCTAAAAATTGCTGCTGTTACTTCATGTTTTGCAAAGAGCAGGATTGTCTTAGAGAATTCTGAGTAGCCATGCACAGCCTAGGTACTACACCAGAAAGTAATTGCTTTCTGAAGACTGTTTGGAAAACCTTTTGCATTTAAAATAATTTATTTAGAGAAGCAGTGAAAATACCACAATTGAATAGACCACCTAAGCCACCATAGCTTTTTTTTTTTTAATGTTTAAGATGTTTTAAATCAGAAACCTTCGATACTGAACTTCATTGTTTTAATCAAGAGAACAAACAAAAGCCTTTTTTATGCATATAAATGCTCCTAATTAAATGCTTTTGGAAAGTGGGTCAAGCTGAACAGGAACAAAGCACTCTCTTATTCCAAAATAAGAGTGTTCACATATGGAATTATTCAGAAACAGCTCTTAGTACTTTAAAATTCCCAGGCAGTGTTAATCTGTCTTATCTTTCAAATGCAGGCAAGCTCTATAGTTTTCCTTCCCCATTCCTATCTTATTGCAGACTCAAAACACATTGGATGTTAAAATTTTTCATCTCTTGATTGGATTCTTATACCACCTCTGGAAGAAGAGGAGATTTGTTAGTGTATCTTTAATACTAGAAATGTTATTTTCACATGAAAGCAAGTAAAAGCAATCATTATTTTGCATGGAATGTACTCTTTCAGATGATTATGTTGGATTCTTTGTGATCTTCATTATTGGTAAATTCAGCTTTCTATACCTTGTAGTTTCCTTTCTTGATATATACAATATCTCAAATAAGATATCATCCACAATCCAGATTATGATTTCCTTCTTTTCTTTTTTCCTTATTTTTTCTTTTAATCTTTTCCTGATTATTACTTCCTTCTTCCAATTGTCTTGCAGTTAACTAGTCAGACCTTCTCATTTTTATTTTTTTATTCCCAGAAATATGCAGGATATCTGGTTTAACTTTATTCATAATTCATTACCTGGTCTGGTTTGAATGTACTTAGTGCTTATCCTAGTCTTGGGATAGCTTTTCTTAATTTCTAAGAACACAAAACACATGAAGGTATGCTATATCTCCGAATGGAATTTAAAATATTATAGTACAACTCTTTCTATATAGGTATAAAACCCTATGTATTTCAGAGCAAACCAAAATCTCTAACTTGAAATACAGATGTGTAAACCCTAATGCCCTAGTTATTTGAGAGCTATTGCAAATATTTCCCAGATAAAGAGTCATCTGTATTTTTACTTCTTCTCTGTATCATGGTGCCTTTTATTGGCTTGTATGACCAACTTGCACAATGATGTTGTGTTTATTCAGATGCTTATGAGGAAGAAGGATTAAAGTTTTAAAGATTTGGTTCATTCTTACTGCATATTCAGTTTTAAACTCTTCACTCACTTCCAGTCCTTTTCTTCCTTTCTCTGTTTGGGACTTAAGTAGTACAGGGCCAGTGGTGGTAAGGTGCATCTAATGAGATTCTAAGGAAAAGAAAATTATTTTGAGAGAATATTGGTTTGTGCTAGTAGATTTTAAAGGTGAGAATTATAAAGTAGAATGCAATAGATGAGTACAAATTTTTTTTTATTATTTGGATATATTTGAACTACTTAGCATCCCTTTTGTTTAGAGGAGGAATCTTATCTAAATGAGTTGCACTGCTCAAACACATGGAATTAGTCAGCTGCATAGACCTGATAAGTTTCTCTTCTGTTGCAGTATCTATTCTGACTGCTGAATTTTTATATGAATACCTTTATCTTTATGGTTGATTTAATATAGTGGAAGAATCTGTAAGGGTTTGTGTTTTGTCACATAGATACATTTTTTCAATGTAAATTTACATTCCAAATTCAAGTGTAATGATCTGTCAGTGCAGTTATATTAATAATTTTGTACTACTAGGGCAATTACAATAAGAAATCTACAGATATTCAGACTCTGTTTTAAGGGCTGTTTTCCCAAAAAAATTTTGGTCCACAGTATTGGTCCACAGTCTCTTGCACTGTGAAATGTAACACATACTGAATGTATGTTATCTACCTGGCTAAAAAGTGCATTTCATAGGTGTATTATGTTGAAAAGTCCTTCTGTTCTGTATTAAAGGAGGGGGTTGTTACATATGCTTGTGTATAAATAAAATTTACAAGTCAAAAAGGTTTTAGATTAATATCTTTTGTAAGAATTTGGCCCTAGAATGAGATCCCTCCATTTCCAGTTGTGTGGAGTCCAGTATCTCAGAATAGAGTCCAGAAAGCTGAACTGAATGCTGCATCGAACAAGCCAGGCATCAACACTTCTTTGTCTTACTTTGATTTTTGAGTCAGGCATCTCACCCAACAGGGATCCAAAACCTCTGCTTATGATACATGGGTACTTTAAGCAGGTTTCACATTTTATTTTAAAGAGAAAATACTTTTTACATACATAGTTTGCTTGCAAATGAAACTGGACATTGGGACTTATTTCTTCTCTCAACTTGGGGAAATTCAAGCCCCCAAAGACTAGCAAAGCCACAAATGGCAACTTAGCATGCAAGCTGAATGACACACCAGCGTTCTTCAAGGAGCTTCACCAGAGCAGCACAGAATTCAGACATCACAAAGCCAAAGAATGAGCCCCACCCCTGCCCCAAATCAGACTCTGTAATCCTGTGATTATTTCCTGCAGTGTCTCGTCTTACGGAGGTCACAAGCACAATGCTAAAATGCTCACTGAACTCTTAATCTTGTGGCTGATTTAGAAAAGGAGAGTGTCCAGTTTCTGGATCCTAACCCCAGGCTGTTCAAACTGAGCCAGTTCTGAACATGACTATTTCTGCTGCTGGACAACTGGGGAATATGTGGGGTTTATTCAGTTTCTGAATGCAGATGTATCACTCCTGGCTTAATGCTATGTTTGGTGCTTGTCTTTTTGGGGTTTTTTTTTTTGTGTTTATTAGAAACAAATTATCAATATATACATATTATATTTATGTCCCTGTGTGTTTGCATGTTTGCTTATAGTGTACATGCATGCATGTTTACTGTAAGGTGATGAAAACCACTGCTTTTAAGCAGCTTTTTTCTTGCTGAAATCCTTGTAATCAATTCAGCCACAGTGGTGGGTGATATTCATATGCATGGAGGAGGTTAAAAAAAGCACAGCAGAAAAGCATTGAATTCATGTGGGTTTGGACAGCCTTTGTCTGTGGGACTTGTATGGTACCTTGACATATATCCAAGCTGTTTCCTCCCAGTTGCACAGTAGATGCCCCCATGATAGGCTTTGGATTGACTGCAGTCCAGATGTTCATTTTCTCATACATTGTTAGTATATGTTTTGTTGAAATGTTCCTTTTCTCTTGAAACAGTTCAGACAATCTCATACGTGAATGTCCGTTTAAAGAAGCATCTTTTTTGACTGTTGCATGTTGTTATGTTTTGAATGTGAGTTTTTTTTTTCAAGCTGTGCTAGCTTTTTCGTTCTTATGTAAAACATTCATTAATATGTAAAAAATTCATGTTTAAGATCATAATTAAAATACATAGATAAATCCTATTTTATCAATTAGTATAAAATAGCAATTTTAAAATCAGAACAGATACTGGAGATATTACCGGTGATTTTTCCTCTCTCCAAAAATACTTATCATTGCTAAGGATGAAAACAAATGTTTCTTTCCCTTCTCAAGTAGTTGTACAGTACACAGAAATTTTATGGAAATAAACAGAATGAGAACAAACAAAAGAAACTGTTTTACTTCATCTAATGCCTGCTTCCATGAATAGATTTTGTAAAGAAATACTTTTCAATGCATTGAGGTAAACAGAAAGAATTTGTTATTTCACTTAGCTGATATTGTATCCTCTTGTTCACAGGGCAAATGCGAATCACATTTCCTTTTTTATGACCTTTATAAATACCACTGTGTCCTTGGAGCATAGAAATATGTGGGAATGCCCACTCAGTTAATTACATTTTACTCAGTTAATATAAGTACCTCACTCGTTCAATTCTTAAATGCCTTGTTAAGAATGAAAATATGTTTCTCAAATGGCACAGGTTTTGTATGAATAGGTAATTGGTGTTCATACATGAAACTAAAGTTCCAGAACATGATTCCTTCTTATTTATAAATCTTAAATATTGAGGTTGGAAGGCAATGAAAGTATTTCTAGGTGAAGAAACAAGAAAGTCTTTGAGGTGTAGTCCTAGATGGTTTTTTTTCTGAGAACCTTCCAGTAAATTTCTCTTAGCTATTAGATCACTTTTGACTCCATAGTTTTCTAGGACTTTGAGATTATACACTTTAAGTGTTCCAAATTTTATATTACGTAGATATCACTTCTATATCTTTTTATAGAGATGTGATAGAAAATCACAATGCATAATCTTTGCTTCACTTGTTCTTACTTTATGTTTTGCTTCTTCCAAGTATGCATAACATTCAGATTAACTGTTGTGAGTAATCTTACGTGACCTACAAAGATACTTATTAATTTATTTTAAAATGCATATATTTTAATTTTAAATCTGTAAGCATATTCTGTTAATGTCTGAGGCTCTTGGGTAAGTCCTGTAATTTCATCTGCATTATTTTAGTGAACGCTAATATTTTATCTCATCTGTAATTGGAAACCTGGCAGAATTGTTTGTTTAAATCAGAATTAGGAGGCTGTTAATCTGTAGCAAAAGAATGGCTGGGTTCTAGATGAAGTGTCTGTTACCTTTAGGGCAGGACTTGATTTTTTTGTTACTTAGGGGGTTTAGAGAAGAATGTATGAAAGGAATAACAAGAATCTGTGTATGACTAATCAAAATGAGTTCAGTTCACAGTCATCTGAGAAAGCAAAAGCTGGCTGGCATTCCCAGTTCTCCTTTTCTTTCCACTTAGAATGAGTTTTCTGCTTTGGTCTCAAGAAAATCTTGGAGCAGAATAGCATAAGAAATGAGTCAGTGTTACTGCCTCTCCTGATCCTTTAGCAGAGTGTATCTGGCACTTCTCTTTGTGATGATAAATCTGGTAGATTCACACACAGGCAGTTATGGCAGTGTAATGCCTTTTAGTTAAAATTACACCAGCAGTAACCCAGCATTCAATCTGTTGTTGTGTTTGTGATGTGTTGGTAGACCATATGCTAAGGGGTCAACTGGAAGTGATAAATGCAGATTATTCACTACACTTCCTGCAAAGATATATTAATAATGAATGCATTTTTTGCACCTGTTTTTGAGATGAACATTTCAAATTCCATGCTCTTTTCCCCTTTCTTTTCGTGGTGTAAATTAAAACAGTGGTAAGAAAAATGCAAAAGGAAAGAAACAGCTCTTTAAAATTACAGTCAGTAAATGATTGCTGGACTAAATGATCACAATATTCAAGAATATGTCAGCCAGATCCTGAAATATTTTGCAATATCCAATTTCTGTCTTTTTAGGATGGAGTAAGAGCAAAGTTTTCCTGAAATGAGTTTTATTTTAACTGGTATACTCAGAAGAGAGTGTAACAGTTTAGTGCATTTGTTGTCTGCAAAAGATTGCTCATCAGTTTTAGCTGAATGTAGATTTGAGCTTCACCTGGCACGTACTGCTTTAAGTGTCATTGTGCATGTCAGATGAAAGCCATTAATCAGATAAAACAGTTCAAACAAGAGGGTGATCTGAAGGATCCATACTTGGTTTCTGTGTAAAACTGAACGTAGCGAGCCCTTTGCTGAGGTGAATGGGTTTAGATAGCCCAAAAAGATGATCTTCTTGAGGAATCTCACAGATGTGTGTGAGTGTGGGATGGGAATATTTTGCCTGCTGCCGGTGGCCAAAACCAGGGCACTGGGGGAGAATTAACTGCTTGGCAGACTAAGCTGCTTTCTCATCTCTTTGGCATGGAGGAAAGTAGAATTCTCTAGGCATTGACTTTGGCCTGACTTCTTGCTGATTTTGTGTGTATATGCCAGTCAAGCTCTTAAAATTGAGGATTGATCGGGACTGAACAGGATCACTCATTACTGCATCCTTTTTCCTCCCTGCTCCATTTACAGACCTTCTTTCCACTGTGGCTGATCTTTTTGAAAGACTGTTGGCTATGGAAGAAAAGGCTGTATTTAAGGATTTATTCAAATCTAGAAATTCATTTTCTGAAAGGTTTTGAGATTAAATGTGTGATTTCAAAGGAAATTATTAATCCTTTTCTTTCAGAATATTAATTTGCTTTATAATCTAACCAAATAATTGGTTGTGCTCCATGTACAGTTTACTAAAGCAAACAACAGCATACGAACAGATTTCAGTGAACCATAATTAAGTGTAATCTAGCTGATGAAATCAAAACCTTATTAATTGTGTTTTTTAAATGCAAGTACCTTGTATTTTAGGTAACTGAGCATGGACTCCTTTAGTGGCTTTATGCTACTTTCCTTTTTCCCCCCATCAGTCATAAAAAACCTTTGATACAGCCTTAAAAGCATAGCTGTATGGTACAGTAACCAGTATTGGTCCCTGCATTTATGTTCTTTAATGCTAAGTACTTATTTGTATAGTACCAAAATTTTCACTGACATTCAGGAATAATACAGCAAAAGGATGAAGAATTATGTAATATACAAGGTATTTGTTCTCTCTAGAAAGTCAGGAAAAATAACCTGTTACTACTGATTTCCAGAATTTCAAAGAGCGTAGGGCATCTGTCTATTCAACTTTTAATTTTTCTTCAGACAGTAGAAATGCATATTTTAAGTGCCTTCTGCTGTTGTACCATCAAGTACTTCTAAAGTAAATGAAAACCATTACAGAAAGAAACACCTTAAATATCAGTTCTGTCTTGACTTGCATTATGGCCAGCAGTTTTAACAAGCAGGGGAAAAGGAACTTTGTAATTTCTCAGAAAATTAACAAATGGGTACTGGAGTGCCAGGTATAGGAGATCAGGGAAAAGCTGCAATACTGAGGAGTGTTGCAACAGGAGTGAGAAGGGGACTGCAATAAGGACCTCCCTGTGAAACCTTATGCCAGCTAAATTTTGGGCACATTCAGTGAGTTATTTATGTATTTAAGTGTTCCAGACCCGAGAATAATTTTAGTAAAGAATGGTAATGAAGAGCAATACATCAGCAATAAAATACTGACTAGAGTCAGTGGCAGTAGCAGATTGGATACACAAAACTGTAGTGCAGAGTCAGCGCATTTCAGTGACTTTCTTGACAGTCTTTGATGGGAAAGAATATTAGTAGGCACAGTTAATTGTAATTTCTTTTTTTCCTTTTTAAAAAAGTGTATTCAATTTGCTTGGTCTTAGTGGAAAGCTCATTTCAGGTTTTTTTAAACAAGAATTGTTCTTCTAGTCTATGCACAACACTCAGCATTCCAGAAAGAAAATTTTAACATAATGTGATCAAAAATACATGCTCATTGCAAAAAATATCTCACTATGCTGTGTGCATAACGCATTTTATTTTAAATGTACAAATTTGTCATGTTTGAATGGAGAACAAGGGAAGGATGTACAAGAAAATATCTGTAACATCTTTTTCTTGGTATCAGGGTTTTCCAGTTCTTCAAAATAATAATTTAGAAACACTACATGTAACCGGGAAAATAAAATATAAAACAACATTTGGGGAAAAAAAATAAAGTCCTCTTAAAAAAAGGCAAGCAGCATAGTGATAATTTGTTGGAAATTAAGATTTAGCAATGTAGATGTCAGAACATAGTCATTAGGCCCTTGCCACTGCCACTTCTTACTCTTGTTTAATTTTTATACACATAGGAAAAACACGCATCACTATTTTGCTACAGTAAATAATTTTAAAGTGAGATGAATCTTTTATATTCTCCTTAAAGCTTCTTTGGTGCCCTCACAGTCATGTTAACTCTCAGTGAACCATCATTGGACAATAATAGCTGTCTGTACCTACTGACTGGTTCATAGAATTGAGAGACTGCATACTAGGAACAGAACTATTTTCAAGCCTTATTATCTCAGCTGTTCGGTTTGCCTTGTTTCAGAAGGAAAAAATACGTAAGTACAAAAAATCTTCCCTTGACTTTTATTACAGTTTTTTGCACACACGGCATTTAAGAATTTGTATTAAGATAAGAGAGTCAGGATTTTCAAGGGCGTTTCCCTCACAATAACGAATGTATCCTTCAGGTTCTGGTCCTCATGTTTTTATATATTCTTTAATCTTTCTTTTACAGCAGGAACTATGAATATTGAATGAAATGAATGCTTAGGAGGTCTCAGAGGCTCAGGCTTGTAAACTGAGCCTTGGGAAGACCCTGAAGTGCGAGGTGTACCTTGCCCTAGTTTTTCACATTGTCATTGTCATGGGACTTACCTACAAGTCTCTTATGTCAAAGGGGATGCATTCTTGTATACTGGCAAGCCAGTATGAAAGTCTCTCTTGTACACATCCTCTCAGTGAGGCCAAGTCACTTCAGGAATAGATGGGATACCTTGGGATATATACACGATAGGTGGTCACATCCCTTCTGCAAAGAAGGGTGCCGTGATGTTTGTGGTTTGCACCCAGAAGTGCTGTATGTGTTAGTCTAAATGTGGCTCTGAATGTATTCCTAAGGGAAACAAGTTGGACAGTTTGCAGATTTGGTCTTGAGCCTTGCCCTCAGGTTGCACTTAAAATAGAAGGCAGGCTTATTGATGGCTGGCATCCCAGCCTTTCCTGAAAGGTACAGTGCGTTCCAGAAATGGAACTCACAGGAATAGTGGTTTGCAGTGAGTAGGAGCAAGATTCTCTCTCTAGAAGGCAGTGTTGTAAAACAGATATTAGTGTTGAGAGTTCCCTGGAGTATTTTAATGTGGTTTTTAAAAGCATAGCTAAAATATGCACTCCTGTTTTATAACACAAATGTCANTGTTTTTTAACACAAATGTCAACTCCCTATTTTTTTTTTTTTTTTTTTTTGTATAATACATGTTTCTAGGAATATTCTTAAGCTATTGAAAGAAAATAAAATACATTAAACTTAATTTAGGCTCGTCACTTAAGCTTTTTCTCCAGAAACATTGAATTGGAAGCATTTTCAGAAAGACACAATTGAAAAATTGTTAGAATTATACAGTGCACTACAAACTAAATGTCAGAAAGAAGTAGGAGCATAGTCAGCACTGTCAAACAGTAGGAAAATGCTGGCATATTGGCAAGTCCAACGTATCTTTTATTTATCCCTGTTTTATCTTGTAAATGGGCATTGTAATTCTGATTTGGTAGGTGCTCCCAAAACAAAACTTACAGTGAGTTTATTGTCTTCTGCACTCTGTGTGTGTGTGTGTGTGTGTTTTTATACATAGGCTTGGGAACAGCTTAGGTTCTGAGAGCAGAAATACTTTTAAACTGAAATGCAGATCGACTTTTCCTCCTCACCCACTTTTTACATAATTTGCACCACAAGCATAATCTAAAAAAAGCTAGGTTCCTTCTGATCAGCTGAACAGTATTCAGGAGCATTTAGAAGGCTGAAATTGCCTCTGCTTAAAAGGAATACATTTTAGTTTCTCTTAGTCTTTATCAGCTGTGAGTCTTTATCTGTTTTCCAAAATTCAAAACCGTAATTTCTACTCAAGGAGACCAATAGTTCTGTTTGCTGGGTTTTTTTCAACCACTTTGTTTTGGCTAATCTGAACAGCCATCCTTGATAAAGGATCGTACTTTGCCATTCCTTACCTGGAAAAATTTTACCCCTCCATTTTAATCCCAAGGTCTCCTTCAGTTTCTCTGTCTCCCAACAAAATATATGCCAGTATCTTTTGGGACCTAGTCATTTTTAATAATGCTTTGGCTGGTTATGTGGCCTCATGTGGCCAGAGTTATTATAATTCTATATCCAGTCACATGTGCCTGAAACAGCTGAAAGCTTTGCTACTCTGCTGTAACTTCTGTAAAAATGTATTTTGTATATCTCACCGAAATTTCAAGAGATGTCAAAACAAAACAAATGGCTGGCCTTGAGCTAGCAAAGCACCAAAAATGTGATCAGACCCACTTTTGTTTCTGAATATCATATTTAAAATATTTAAAATGGACCCTATCCAGCTCTGGAGGTTTCAATGGACTTGATGGTCCCCTACCCTCATCTTGGAAGTTAGAATGCACATAGAATAATAGGGCCAGTGTTAAAAGGCCAGGGCCCTCCTTGAATCCTCTGGTTCTTCCTTGTACCCACATCTGTGCTTATATATTTTGTTCGCTTTGGCTAAAAGATGGCTTATAGATGTATGACAGAGGTCTATCACTTGTTGTGACTATTCCAAAATTGCTTAATAGATTATTGTCATCCTGACATCCATGGATTGCTAGGACTGCTTAGAAAGTGATCGGTAAGAACTGTGGTTATTGCATGTTTTAACAGAAGTATTCCTGGGTTTAAGTACAGGAGGACTTTGTGCTTCTTAATGCTGCTTGGTTAAACATACTTGTGGAATGATGAGAGCACCAGGAACTCTGTATTCATTTAGGTGCTACATAGATGTGATCTTTGTATATAGAAGGAGATTATGCTTATATAAAACTGAAAAATATATGTTAATGTTTGTTTTATTACTTGAACATTTTGATTTTGGGGTTTTTCTCTCTTTTTTAAGGTTTTTTTTGATTGGGAATGTTTGGGGGCTTGCCTAAAATGTTGTCTGTCTTCTTGTTTTGATCCTGAACAGAATGGAAGATAATGCTCACTCTTAGAAATACTTTCTTGGTGCTTAGATGACTGTCTTCACTTATGCCCCATAGTATTCATGTTTAATTCATTTATGTTGTAGAATATGGGTCATGTTCTTTTCTTTTTGCTCTGAGTTAGGCTGACAGCATCTCCTTAAGGGAGACAACTACACAGCTGAAAGGAATTTCATTGAATATAGAACTTAAAAATTTATAGTTATTTTAAAAATTTGTATACTGTCCTGATTTTTTTATTTCTGCTACTGGAAGATAATTCTTTAAACAGCAGATGATCTAATTATTGTTAATAACATAGTAATGGAAAACAATAAAAATTACCACCTACCAACCTTATGCATTTAGTTTTTGAATATTACGTGGGTTAAAGACAACTCTAATTTTATGAGAAACCATGCTTTACAAATATGTTAAATACATTACACTAGTTCTTCTGAGATAAGCTGACTTATCTCTCTAAAAAATATGAAATATTCATAGGATTTTCCAGTGTGAGATTGTATTTGAAGTAGTAGACATTTTTGTGAAGAACTTCTGCCACTGGTTAAATTAATGGCTTTGTGGAAAGCATGTCATACAAACTAGAACATTTAAAATGTGCAGATTAATAGTAGCAGAATTCATACCTTCACCTGTGTGGTAACTGGATTCTTTGCTCATATGTAACTATTAGTTTTTATAATATAAACCAGGATAATAGAATGTCATCTGAGTCTTTTGTTTTATTTCATCAATGTGATGAGGAGAAACTTGCATGCGTTAACATCCTTCATATTACTATCAAATGTTAAGAACCATTGCTGTCACAGGCTGTCAGTAATGGTGCTCAAGTGTCAGTGACTACAAGTATCACCAGAGGAGGTGTGCAAGATTAGGTCTTTTAATGGAAAGTAATTGTGCATTCAGTTTCTTCTGATTTATTTTTACTTTCTGAATGTAGAAAAAAATACTTTCAAAAGCAAATTGACTGCAGTCATGAAACACTGGTTTCCAAGTGCACCTGGATGATCTATCAGTGAAACACTGTGGTTTTCCTGGATCTCTTGGACAGGAAAGTGTGTTGGGGTTTAACCTCAGCCAGCAACTAAGTACCACGCAGCTGCTCACTCACTCCCTGTCCACCCCCACCCATGGTGGGTTGGGGAGAAGTCGCAGAAAAAAGTAAAAGCTGTGGGTTAAGATAGGAACAGTTTAATAATGGAAATAAAGTTGATAGTAATAGTAATAGTAGTAATAGTAGTAGTAATAGTAGTAGTAATAGTAGAAGTAATAATAATAGAAAAGGATAATAATAAAACCCACCGACAAATGGGTTGTCAGCCCAAACAGCTATTGGTGCCTCCCAGCCAACTCCCCCTGCTTTATATACAGGGCTCAACATTCTACAGTCCACAATATCCCTTTGGCCAGTTCTGGTCAGCTGTCCTGGCTGCACTCCCTGCCAGCTTCTTGTGCACCTGCCTGCTGGCAGAGCATAGGAAACTGGAAAGTCCTTGGCTTAGACTGAACACTGCTCAGCAACAACTAGAACATCAGTGCGTTACCAACATTGTTCTCATCCTAAATCCAAAACAAACACTATACTAGCTACTGAGAAAAAAAAGGAACTCTGTTCCAGGACAGTGTTCAGACTTTCTAGTCTGTAGTCCCATAATTTCTGTGTACACCTGCATTCCTTCATTATTAGCCAAATGATAGAAGATCTGTGGGATCTTGTTTTGCTTATGGGTATATATGTGTGCTGTCTGCCCATTACAATATTAGCTTTAAAAGTTGTTTGCAAATCTCTGGTAAACTAATCAGATGTAGAAATCTTGAAATATTAAATATGTACACGTTGGCAAAATACACATCCAGATAGAAGAGAGATATTTTATTAATTCCAACAATTAAGCAAAAATTGCAGTATGAGCTTGAGTTTTAAGAGCCACAGGGCATCAGGGAGTCTTGCCATTATGAATGGCTGATGATGGGTTAGTCTTCAAAACCAGTTCATTGGAGACCAGAGAGCTGCTTCTGAGCCATGTCATGTACATTTCTTGTTATTTAGCAGAACGTCTTATGCTGGCAGCTAATTGCAGCAAAAGCTGGGATATTCACATAGATTTACCCTGCTTTGATAGCCAAGAGTGTATAAGCACTGCAATAGTGTTTGATTCCTTTAAATTAAAGGAACCACAAGACAAAATAAGGAGAAAGCTGTGTGGTTTTGGTTCTGGTGAGTGGGAGAATACTTAAACAAAATGTATGTCTTTTAATCTGTTTTTATTGACACACTTTGGAGGAATAGACTCAGTTTGCCAAAGCCATACAGGCTGTGCTCATTTACTGTCCTTTCTCACTGTATATGCCGAACTTTCACTCTTAAGTATTTTATCATTTATTTACTTTCAAGTCAATAATGACTGTGTTGAATAATGTTAGGACTAATATTAATCCTTGTAGGATTGCCTTTGATTCTTTTTTATCTTTAATCACTAACTGATGTTGCATCTCGTTAGTATTTTATTACCTTAGAAAATTCTGAATTTATTACGTCCACCAGGTGACCTCCATCACCCACACTTGTACACACCCTGCTGAGAAAGGAGGACTAGTAACCTAGAGTGAAGGTTATTCTATTCCTTCTGAAGTCGGAGGCAAATCCCCACCACACCCAGAGCGATAATCCCAGTTTGTTTCTCAGCGTCTCAGGCTAGGGCTGCTGTGCCGCTCCCGCAGCTGCTTGAGCAGCTGTCTTCCTTCCTTAGTCTTATAACTTCATTTTTCCTTAAGGGGAGAAAGAAAGAGAGTCTACATATTAACCATAACTATTAATATACATATGCATAATATGTCCTTCACGATATTTTCTCCCGTTTCTCAGCACACGGCTGTGGAGCGGAGGGCAGGCGCGGTGGCAGGAGCACTCAGCCCCACTGGCCGGGGCCGTATTTAAGGTGGTCAGACGAGTGCCGGTATTTTTTGGCGCCCATCCCTCCCGTAGCGTCAGTACGGGAAAGGGAAGATCTGTCTTTGAGCATATTGGACGTCAGGGAGACCGGCGCAGGACGTCNCGGGGCCGCCGCTCGGTCCCCGTCTCCGGCTCGCTTTCCGGGCGGAATAAGCAGTTTTTGCAGGGACCGCCGCCCGATTTGCAGGTTTTGCTTGCAGTGCAAGCAGAGAGGACGAGGGAGAGGCTGAGGCGGCCGGTGCCATGGGCCAGCTCTGCTGCTTCCCCTTCTCCAGAGGGGAGGAGAAGATCAGTAAGTGCGCGGCTGTGCGCGGCGCTGGCTGCCGCCGCCGCGGGGAGGGAGCTGCGGGAGCATTCCTGCGGGGGTTTTCCTTTTGGAATATTAGCTGATTGCTTTTTAGAGAAGGGGCTGAGACAAATTAAGCAATATTTCCACTAAGTAGATGATTTCTTTCTCATAGAGATAAGGAATCAGGTCTAATTTCGTTTATGAGCATTCTGTCAGTCCATTTCTGCAAGCAAATGTAGCCGAAGTGAGTATTTTGATTTTCGTTTTTGACAAGTGCAGTTTAGCCTGAGAGATGAGAAGGTTTTGATGTTGTAAGCATGTGCATGTTAAGGGTAAAGCTCATTAGCAACAGATAGAAAGAATGGAGATTTTGTTGATGTCAGCGGTGACAGATGACAAAGGCTTACCATTTGGGTGTTGGTTGGATGTGTAATTTTAAGGTGACCAAGTAAGGGAACAGTCACACTTTATGTATGGATCTGGTAGTGTCTGGTAGCTTTCAGTTGAGTAAATATAAGTTGAATCAGAGGGAGCAGTTCTGATCTCTTTATCCTTTGCTGTACTGAGTCAAGCTAGCTAATTTGACTGGAATGTTGTTTCTGTTAAATTCTGTGCTGAAAATGATGTTTGTCCTAAATTCGGTTACACAATAAAATATTTACTCTTGACTTCTTGCTCAGTGGAATACTTTCAACCTTTCTTCTAGAAGATGCAGCCAAATTTCTGTCACATTGTGTCTGAAATCAGTTTTAACTAAATTCACATAATTCATTAGCTGTAGGCTAGAAAGTCTAGTTTTCTAGTCTGGTTTATATTCCATTCTTGTTTCTCAGCAAGCTGTCTAGGCATAAAGAAAGTGATAGTTTCTACCATCAATTAAACAATAAATGTGTCTACCGATAGTGCAAAAATCTAGAAAACAGCCTCAAGAAGATGAGTTGGCAGTTATTCTGAAATCTTTTTCCTTCCTAGGTCATGGTATAAGGGTAAACGTTACCAATTTCACACTGGGGAAATGACTAGGAACATTTTATATTTCAAAACCATTTTTTTCATCTAGCCAGTACAGAATGTCTTTATATGAAGAGCAAGTGAGTATTGCATCTCAGTTCTAATATACGAATTGGTGAAGACAGACAACGAATACAAATTGAGTTTTTAAAATTGTTCTGTTGACAGAAAACAAGAGAAAGAAAAAAGCATTATATTCTGCATCCTGCTTCTCTCAGTCCTCTCACTTCACTGCTTTTTAACTTTTCTTCTGACATCACCTGTCATGCACCAGGTTTTTTTCTTTCTGTGCTCTTCTGAGTGACTGGAACATACACTGAATATAACATTTAGCACAGCACGACCTCAAATCATTCAGGAGATGTCATTATGTATGTGCAAAGTCACAAGGGCTTTTGAAATATGTCTGCTTTTGGATGTAGCAACTGAAAGGTGTGGCATAACCCCTTGAGAATGTGGAAAGGAAAAAATGGATAGTTAGAGGATGAGGGGAATCTGAAGCAAGGAGATCTGGCTGTGGGTGAGGTAAGAGGGTGGTGTCTGAAATGAGGAGAAAAAAGTAGATGTGGCACTGTTTTACCCGGGTTCATGGGGGAGTAACGTGACTGAGCCATCTTAAAAAAGGAAAGGGAGAAGAAGTATAGGATGAGCATGGTGAATGTGATTGGTTTTTCCCTTCCTTAAGCACTGACTGAAGAAAAGGGAGAGAGGGGAAATTGCTTTCCTTTCATCTGGCCTCCCTCCCTCTCTTCTGCCACATCTGTTTCTCTCTCTGTGTGCTGGGAGGAAGCACTGCTGGGCATCTAGCATGGCCCCAGCCAGAGACGCACTTTAAAGCTGGTGACAAGGAGCAAGCAGAAGGGAATGTGTCTCACATCTATTTTTCCTCGTCTTATCATATTATCTTGGTGACCTCTAAACTAATTGTGTTTAGAAATTAACCCAGGCTTTTTAATACCACTAAATGGTCCTGGTTAGGAAACATGCAGGTGCAAATTATAATCATGTGGCTGTTGTATATGAGAAACAAAAAGTACATTATAAAGGTGCAAGGTCACTGAGCACAGTTGACTCATTTCAGTTGCAGTGAAAATGAAGATGTATGAACTTCATTATGGTTTTCTTCCAAGTTTTGTTTCAGCTGAGGTGCCTCAAGTGAACTCAGCCAGTTACTGAATTGCTGAAGGTTTGTTCCTTATGCAGTAAGGAAATGTTTTCATTTCATGTAAAGCATGGTTTCAGAAAGTGTTGTATATATTATCTGGTACTGTTGCATAGTACATCTTTGTGTTGAGTGAGATGAAACTCACTGCTTTCATGGTGTGCTTTTCAAAATATGAGTTTAGATCTATTTCGCATCAAGTGTGAATTGAATTAAGCTTCAGCCCAATCTGCATTGTGAAAAAGAATTAACCTATTTTTCCTTAGAAATTAATAGGTGCTTATGACTGAAACACACCAAAGTGCTGACAAATGGAAGCTATTATTAAGTTTTAACAGCCACTTGCTTACATCTTGTATCCACACACAGGTATTTCACATCCCTTTCTATTTTCTTCAAATTTAAGTCTAGCCATGGAAAACATTTAACCAAGTTTTATGGTTATGGTAAGATTGTAAGACTGGTTGTCTGGACCAGATTTAGGATCTGTCTCCTAAAATGTCTAACAAACCATTAGAAAAGGGCAGGTGTGTAAGAAGGTGTTTCCTCAAAATAAAGTTCTAATGCTTCACCAGTTCAAGATTTGTGGACTTTGTGAAGTGGGATGGCATTCTTGGTAATCATGAGTCTTTAATTATTTTTTCCCGTCGCCTCTTGAATCCACAGAAATTTTAATATCTACTATCTTCTGGCAAGAGGCTTTATGGCTTAAAAACAGTTTTCATAAAGAATCTTACTAGCTATGCCTACCAGTACAGTTTTGTTTACTATCTTCATAATCAGTTTTTCTGCTACACTTGGTCGAAATCAATTCCCAGAATGTACTCTGGGTAGCAGAGATCTAGGGTATTCTGTAATGAAGGAAAGGAAAAAAATATCTCTTCTCACCACTGACTGTGGGATAGACACAAGTAAGGCATGAGCAGAAACTGTTGAGATTTAGCCATGTAGGACCTTCACAATCTGATCTTTTTGTTGTCTTAGTGAATGGTCATGCAATCACTCTAAGGCTGAAAAAGCTTTCTACAAGTATATAGACACCCAATTCAGCATATTAAGTTCCAGTGAAGTTGGTTGGAGTTTCAAAATTTGGCTCCGTGTGTTCAAGGAGGAGGTTTTCAAAGAGTATATATTTCAAATAAAGATTAGTGCTTAGTCTGAAATTATTTTCTTTATATTTCTGAGATCATGAAGGAACTGCCTGCATGATAACCCTGTAGTTGGACCTTGTATTGATTTGCTTATGTCAATGCTCAAATAAGTGCTTTTTCATTTTGGAAATGGTCTCAAATGATTTTTAACTGCTTTTTGAAATCATCTAATTGTGAATTCATTTCTGGTCTAAAGTTGTTTGTTTTAACTTCACAGCATGACACTTTTTAATCTGACATAAAAGAAAGCCCTTTACAAAGTAAGCATTGTTATACCTCATCATAGCTGTATGTGTGGTAGCCCATTTGCTACTTGATAGGAAACCAAGGAACAAGGGCTTTGTCGTACTGGCCAGAAATTGTTCCAAAAGGCTGTTAAATATTGAATGCATACAAAATTCCCATATTATACAATTACTGCTATGAAATAAGGCTGGTCATATAATCAAAATAGAATATGAAACTTATTTGCATTCTAAAAAATGAGATTCCCAACTTAAAAGGGCATAGGATAACAGTGTGCATGTTTTAATTTAATTAGATTAAACAGTTTGATGTTTGATAGCTGATAGAAACAGAACTAGAGCAGTCCTGCTGAGAAGGACTTGGGGTGCTGGTGGATGAGAAGCTGGACATGACCTAGCAATGTGTACTGGCAGCCCAGAAATCCAGTTCTGTCCTGGGCTGCATCCAAAGCAGCGCGGCCAGCAGGGCAAGGGTGGGAGTTCTGCCCCTCTGCTCCTCCCTGTTGAGACCTCACCTGCAGTGCTGCATCCAGCTCTGGGGTCCCAGCACAGGACATGGACCTGCTGGAGTGAGTCCAGAGGAGGCCAAGATGATTAGAGGGATGAAACACCTGTCCTACGAGGAAAGGCTGCGACAGCTGGGATTCAGCTTGGAGAAGATCTCTCAGATATCTTTGGTGGGAATTTATTGCAGTCTGAAAGGGCCTGCAAGAAAGATGGAGAGAAACCTTTTACAAGGGCATGTAGTACCAGAACTAGAGGGAATGGCTTCAACTGAAAGAGTGTAGATTTAGATCAGATATTAAGAAGAAATTCTTTATTGTGACAGTGGTGAGGCATTGGCACAGATTGCCCAGAGTAACTGTGGATGCTCCTTCTCTGGAAATGTTCAAGGCCAGTTTGGCTGGGGCTTTGACCAACCTGGTCTAATGAAAGGTGTCCCTGCCCATGGCAGGAACTAGATGATCTTTAAGGCCTCTTCCAACCCAAACCATTCTTTGATTTTATTATTATATGTTAATATTCATAGTGCATATTGAATATATAGTGGGTAAATAGGTGTGGAAATGAGTAAATAAACACAGGGCCTGGGGCTGTGTAACCTCTGCAGAGGAACCAAGCAAGCTGGCAAGTTCCAACATACAGCCAGGCCAGCAACATGCAGTCCAGATCTTTTGGGCCTGACCAAAAATTACCCAGCTGTATCAAATTAGGGATTGGTTTTTGAGGGTAAAGCTCAGTGTTTTCAGGTTCAGTGAACAGAATGCAACTACTTCATTTAAACCTTAAATTGACTTAGAAAATACTGGAAGTTATATTTGTAAATCAATTATTTGGTCAAATTTGCAGTTTGGTGTAAGTTATCATGATCTCTTTTGTGTTTACGTCGCTATAATACAAAAGTAGCATTGTCTGGCTTTCTGTCATGAGAGACGGGACAGGTTTGCCTACCACAAATAGTAAGTCAGTCCTTGTTGTTAAACAGGCTTTGTACATTTGCCAGGTTGTCCCATACTGATTGCTCCCTGTCCTGCAGGTTGTGTCCTTCTCATTTCTGTTTTGTGAGGTTTTAACTCTTACTTGCTCAAAGTAAGATATCTGCTGTGGTACTGTAAAGACACTATTATTTTCCCTTCTTCTTCCTGAAATGTGAAAATGCACTCATCAGCTGAGGTTGGTGAGTCCTATTTATACTCATTCTCTCAGGCTTATATTCTGTCTGTCCCGTCTCCCTGTGTGATATTGTTTCTTCACTCCTACACGTACGTTCACACAAAATATACACAAAGAGGTGCGTGATGTGGATGAAAAAAACAAACAATTTGAAGGAAAGGTGCATTACTCAAAATACTGTTTGAATAACAACTAGGTGTTGTTTGTCTTTTCCCCTCACAGAACTTCACAGTGCCTATGATTAGACTGCTAAGATTGTTTCCATTCTCTATGGAAAGAAAAGAAGGAAAATTTAGCAGTCTAAATGAAAACTAAGAATTTAATACTTACCATGTCAAAGTTGAAAGTTACACAAGTCTTCATCCTCCTGCAACCAACATTAGGTTTGATGACCAGGACAATAAACCCAACTAGGGCCTGAAGACAGCCGTGACTGTCTTTAGTGTCAGTAGAATCATGAGTATGTGTGTATGTCCATTCTTTGGGCTGTAAGTGGCTGTCAAAAATAATCCCTCAGTAATACAGCTAGATTGCTAAGAGATCACTTAGTATCTTCACACTAGTGAAGATAAAGAGAGATTTTAAAAAAGTCTAGGAGAGAAAATAAGGTGTTAAGTTCACTTTCACTGTAAGGTATCAAAAAGGTGGATGATAGAAGGACAGGCTTTTATATCAGAGGAATGATATTTAAGAAAGCCATCAGAAGTGAATGCCTTTCTGTGGCCTCAAGAATGAAGAATATATTCATCTTGAAGTAAAGAGGATAAAAATACTGGTGACTGTGAAATTGGGAAGTTTTAAA
Source organism: Donacobius atricapilla (assembly GCA_013397315.1). Classification (NCBI taxonomy): domain Eukaryota; kingdom Metazoa; phylum Chordata; class Aves; order Passeriformes; family Mimidae; genus Donacobius; species Donacobius atricapilla. The sequence goes on along the minus strand of WBMY01014852.1, from coordinate 216,261 downwards.
AATTGTGTTGGATGTTTCCATATGTCTTAGGCAATCCTCCTTGAAATTAAAATGTCTCAACATATTTGGGGTTGTTGGTTGGGTTTTTTAAATTAATAACTGCATTTAGAAAATAGTCCTACATGATATGAATACATATTGCTGAATTGTCTTCTGTGTCTGATCTATAGTAATTTTAGGCAGCATTTGACTTCAACTGAAAAGTGGAATTTAGTATTTTTTTCTCCCTTTGTGTTTGATACCAATATATGTAAGCCCAAATTTAAATCCTACTTGCATTTGTGGTATGTGGAAAGAAATTAAATGATTGATTTAATTTTTATACCAGTTTTTATTTGCATGTAAGGAATTTTAAAACATCGAATTGTATTTTTTTTAATAGGCTAGGTTTTACTGTTTCACAAGTATGCAGCAGACTGTCTTGCTCTATAATCTATCACACTGCAAAAGTTGGGCTCCCTTCCACCTTCCTGACAGGATGTTTTGTGTAAAATAAATTCCAGCTAGAAATTCTGGAGATAGATCAAGTCAAATGTGATTGCCTTGTGATTAGGTTATGTTACTGATGATGGGAAAAAGCAGAAGTGTTTATTATATAATTTATTTAGGGATATGACAGAACTGCTTCTTTTCCTGAAAGGAAACATGAGCAAAGTCAATGAGTTCTGTGGTTTGTAATCAAAAAAATGTAGAGATTTATTTGTAACTGTTCTAAAATACTGAACATTGTAAATTCTGCTAAACGTCCAATCTTTATATAATGTACACTTATGTATGAAATTAGGATGTATCTGAGGCTGAAGGCCTTATTTGGAGTACTATTGGCCACAGTATCCATAACTACATTGTGCTTAGAAACTTCAGGAAAAGTCTCAACTAAACCTGTTGTATTAAAGGACTTGAAGAATAACTCATGAGAAGACAGGAAGAGATCTCATTTCATTTCAGCTGTAGCAAGCATAAGACCAGGAATAGCCAGATGGGACAGGTACCAACACTTGATCCCAGTAAGAGAGGATGAGAAAGAAAAAGAAGGCCTAGAGTTCAGAAGGCCCTGATGAGAAACTTCGAAATGGAGATGAGGTCACTAAAATTGGCTCCATATTGATGGAGATGGAACTTTAATGAACTTAATGATCACTTAAAAAGCGTTTCAGTGGAGAACCAGTCTCCAGTGAATTGTGACGATGTAGCAGGATGAGAACTGACCAGGTAGCGGTGCAGCCATTCGTACTATCATATACTGTTTCCTGTCTTCCACTGATACCAGTGGGAGCCAGTGGGAGAAAATGTCGGGTTAAGATCTTCTTTCAGCTTCCATCTCGGATGTTTTTGTGAGCACTTTGCCACTGTGTGTTGTATCTAGACTGTCCATTAGCTTAAGTGTTCAGGGGCTATCTTACCTTCAGCTTAATTGCCAAACCATCACTCTGCATGGGTGGAAAAGATAAGTACCTTTTTGGCTATCAGGTGACACATCATGTCGTCCAGAAGTATTTCCATAGATTCCTCCTGTGTTATTGAAATTGTATTTATTTTCTACATTGAAGCCAAGTTCTCTGTCTTCCATTCACATGCTACTATTACTTTACTGTCAATACCTCTGGAACTGTATTAGGTCCCAAACATATTGGGAGAGAGTATCTTTTATATCAGTTTAATGACTGCCAGAGGAGGATACACATAATGTAACTGGTTTTTGCTGTCACCCTCACTATAATCTCAGTCCTTCCTTACCCTGATGAGGGAGTTGTGTGATCTTTGGATAAGACAACCAAAGTGAAAACTGGCCACACTTTCTATAACCCTGCCTGTAGTTTGTGGGAGGTTGCTACGAGCTGCCATCTTTCATAGTGAGTTCTAGCAAGAAATAGGTGATCACGTGCAATACTGGTTAACCTGGCTTCTTGCAGATAAATGTTGATAGAGGCAAAGATATGCAAAACAATAATGGCTCTATGACCATAAAACCCTATCCTCTTCTAGATTAAAAAGTGCTGACAGAAGAAGTTGCAGATCCCATGGAATCATTACTGCCACCATCCCTGTTTGTGTGCACTGTGCACTGGTGATCTGTGCTGTGTAGACTGATCCATAGCAGAGCAGGTTTTATGTGAGCACTCCTTTAATAAAGGTAAAAACATGCCAGTAGGTTAAATGGTTCTCCATCATTAGCTGACTAACCTGGGTAATCTTGTTTTAAGTGAATTAAGGAATTCTCAAAAACCCTGGAGCAGCTGATGGTAAGGGTCACATAGCCACATTAGCTTCTTCCATTGTGTGACTGGATTTAATCAAGAGTAATACACCAGAGAAATACACAGGCTCCGTTTTGCAAAGTGCTGAGCAGCTTTGATACCTTGTGAACATGCGCACACATGGAGATGCTTTCTACTGCCAGTAGACCATGCTGGAGTGGCAGAGAGCTGAAGCTTCTTGTGCATGTGGAAAGGACTAGCAGGGTGGGAAGAGGAGACATTGACCAGAAAAGCTGATTATGATGTCTTTCTCAACAGAGTATACTGCTCCCTTGGTAATGGTAATGAAAGGGGTTTTACTATGTTTAAAGTAATAAACTCTGCCTCTGTGCAGATTGATCCATTGATACATGTGGATCAAACATTAAATCGCATAGATGTTAAATGGGTCAGCCTTCCTGCTAAGTGTAGTGTCGCCTTGATTTTTCAGCCTTCTGTGTGTCTCACAGTCTCATAGTTCTTAGGTTGTTTCTCACGCACGGGTGTTACAAATAGAAGCAATGTTTTCCTTAGTCAAGGTAGTTTACATTCTTTGTTCTTAGAGATATGGACAGCTGATGGACAGTTCTCTTGACCAGTGGGATGGGGAGAGGTGTCAACCTTCTCCCCCAATCCCTGGCCTTTGTAGAAATACTATAAAAGTGGAGTCAGATTTTCATAATAAACAGTTCATGCCTTCTCACCAGACAAAGTGTGTGTGTGTGTGTCTGTGTGTCAAACAACGACAGTGTAGCAGTCTCAGGACAGTGAAATGGTGTCTCTGTACCTACCCTGGACTCAGCTGGAGAAAACGAGGAAGACCTGCCTGTAGACAAGTGCTTTCCAGAAACTGCAGCAAAAACAGTTGGAAGGGCAAAGCTCTGAGAGGTGTATGGACTCTGTATCTCCCTTCTGCCACTCCTCCCAGTTCTATTGCCTCATATAGCTGCTGCTTTCCAGGGTAAAATCCTGTACTTCTTATTGGCTGGCCAACTTCCAAGGTCCTGTAGCATTTATCATGCTTATATTTCACAAGAAGGTTATCTTCATATTTATATGCTTTCCCATCCTCTTTTAATCTACAAAGCTATAATTCAGAAATTATTTGATTGACAAAGAAATGATTGTTAGTTAATGCCGGTCTGGAAATGTTGAGAAACATGAAAGAAAATTTAAAAACTGATGCAAGTTTTTCTGCTGTGAAGGACACTGTATGAGCCATTTGTGGATTTTTTAGGTATTCACTGTTTAGTCCTGTTAGTACTGCAGTGGATAACTCTGTTATGGGACTTTTCATTGAATGAAGACAAGAGACAACATTAAAACTGTTTCGTTTACAGCTGAAGGCTTCTTTGCAGATATGGGAAGCAAGCCTGTGATCCCAGTGAGTCCATACAAAGGTCACCACTGCTGGAACTAGTTAGCACACTTGTCAGGCTGTCAGAGGTTTCTGGTTGAGGGGGTTGTGGTTCCTAAGAAAGCTTTATTAGTTATACTATGGTTATGCAGTTTTCTGAATGGAAATAAAACCCAGTAAGAGGTGATGATGAGTACCATGCACCATTGCTGCTGTTGTATGTATGGTACTGTAAAGAAAAAATAATCCTCTGTCAAACAGAGGAACCTTCTTTAAAATGTTTGTTTTACTGGACATTGATGCAATTAATTATTTCTGTGATTTGTTTTCTTGATTTTGCTCTCTATTTTAAAATTTATGGGCAAATAACATTTTAGTACACCTGGCTACATGGTCAGACAATCTATGTGGAGAAGCAATATGCTGGGAAGTTGCTTATGTGGAGAAGTTTCTAACTGTGACATTAGCCAGACATTTTGTTCATTGTTTCTGGAAAGTATTTCATTCAAAAAAACACATGAATAAAACCAGCAGATTCCAAAGGAACAGTAGTATTTTCTTAAACTCCCTACTGAGCACACTGATGCTACATCAGTTAAATTGATTGACAAAAGTTGGAGGAGACAGGAGGCTTCAATACATGCAGAATTGAGTCCTATATTTCTTAGGTTATATAGATGTCAGTTAAAATTCCATCCATTATAGGTAATTTCCTTGTCCTGTAAAGGGTGGGGGGGAAGGCCCCAAAATATATCTAAACACTTGATTGGCAGTCAGAAAAAAGAGGCTTTATGATGATCTGGAGTATGAGCAAATTCTGCTGCAATCACTCAAATAGCCCTGAGCATTACTGTGGGCCACCAGCTGCAGTGGCAGATTACAGATGAAAGTTGCATTTAAAATTCCAAACTGGGCTGCTTCTTGGTTCCAAAAGCCAAACAGACCAAAGAATAGTGAATGTAATTTCTCATGGGGCTAAATCTTTCAAATGCAATTAGTTTGCTTTGTAAATCTCCAGCATAAATTTAGACAAAAAGCTTGAATAGAAATGAATAATTATTTTAAAATCTACTGTAATAATTAATTGCTTTATATCTTTTATAAATGGGTAATAACTGACAGTTAACTATTGTCTATCAGTTTACAATATAACATAAATAAGAATACGTGTTGCTTTTGCCCAGAAAATTTATTTCTGCATAATAAAAATAATTATGCAGGTAATTTTTCTGGTAGTGGTAGAATCTGAGAAAAATTTCCAATGTCCAGTAACTGAATTGTTAGTTTTAATAATTTTTATATTAATCAAAATAATAATTTCAATAATAATATACCATTTAGTACTGCAATGCTTGAAAGCTGTCTAAAAGAATGCTTCAGTTGGATATTCAATTAGAAACATGCTAACAGTGTTTAAAGATTTTTGCTAAACATGCAAGTAAAACCATGAAACTGAAACAGATTAACTGGAGCATGAATCAAGCGGTACTAAAAATGTCAAGTGAAATCCTCAGCAGCAGTAAGCAGGAATAGTGCTTTGGTTTATACCAAGCAGGGACCTGGCCTGCCAAGTGTCGTGGCTGTGACAGTCCTGTGGCAGTCCCTGGAGTCCAGAGCTACAGTGAGATGGATGAGAATACCAGCCAGCCCATTTAAAAGCAGACCTTCTATAAATAATATCAGAAAGATTGGTTCAGATGGCAAGCCAACGAATTGCCAGCTCCATCTGGAATCCTCTTTCTAAGTACATACATAGCAAAGGAAGGAGTCTGGGTAAAATGCTGTTTGTGCAGCTCTGGGCATTAAAAATCAGGCTGGTGGTCTACACTCTTGGCTCTTGCAGGAGACTTCCAACGTGATTTCTTCAAGAGAGAGAGAGCCTGGGAAGAAAATAGGATCACTTTTAAATATGCATTTATATTAGTTTTTCCAAGCAGTGGCATCCCATATTCTTTTTGGATTTAAAGGAGGAAAATAAAGACCAAAAGAAAAAGTGAATGTACATAAACATGTCATGGGTGAATCAAAGAGTGTAATTTCCCTGATGGTCCTGTATGCAGATGTTCTGCTTAAGAAGAGAAAGTGTAATGGATTTCTCATACTTCCATAAGTATGCAGGTTAAACATTATTGCTCATTAGTGGAAAATATGTTTGGTATCCACGCCATATACATCTAGATAGGAGATATTCTATCTTCTAAGCTGTTAAAATGATTTAAAGATTGTCTTATTAATACCATTCCCACAGCAAAATGAAGACTGGGTTCTCAGAGGAACTCTATTTGCTTTACTGTAGATATATTTGAATAAGGCAAAGGCTACAGCATTATGTTTTTATTGATTTTCAGAGGGTAAATTACAGGTCAATGCTATCAGATAATATTAAAAGCTCCCCTGTATTCCCAGTGAACAATATCTATATACCTTATTCTGTATTACGGAAGTCCTCTCAATACTGTTCCTCTCATTCCTTATTGCATGCTCCTGTCTCAGTTTACTGAGATTTGTGTGTACTCTGGCACAGTGCCTCTCTGTATTCACTATACAAATTTTGCCACTCTTTACATACCAAACAGTAGAAGGAGCAGCATGGTTTTCTGAAGTGCTGTAAGGCCTTCCCTGAAAAGTAAAAGGCATTAGAAGGTCTAAATATTTAGAGTAATGAATTTTGCCTTTCCATTTCCTTACTTCTGCAGGTTAAATGAGATCTGCAGCAGTCAGATTTCATTGTAGTAAAAAGAGGAAATGGAAACTCTGTTGTTCCCACAGCTTTACTGAAGTCAGGAGCCAAATCCTGTCCTCTGGCACCCATGTTACTCTAGCTACTACTGCACTACTGTCTGAAACTGTTCTTAGTTCATCCTTCTGTTTTCATTTGTGCTGGGCTGCTTTGGAGTTACGATTCAAAACCTCTGCCAGAAGAAATCCACAGAAGTAACTGTTCCACGAATGCTGATTTTGGCTCAATGTACTGCTCAGCTTTGCTACCTACAGACACAGCCCAGCTCTGTGACTGCTCTGGGTGCCTTGGACTCCAGTGGACTGCATACTGGGGTGTTTGGGGCTGCACCTGGACACTGTGACTGCCCTGCTCATACCATCACCCTGGCATAGTTCTGGGCCTGGCAAACATGCTGCAGAAACTCCTGGGTACTGGGTATGAGTTAGTACCAACCCAAGTCCTTTCCCAGCAGGCAGTTTGGATATAGCCACAGCATTTCAGAGGCCCGCAGAGCTGGCTGGGATGGACTTGAATTGCTCTGTGCTAACTGGCCTTGGGGCCAACAAGTACTGGCATTGTAGACCTCACCTGTGTAAACACAGGCAGGTGCGTCTGCATGAAACACTAGGTTTCAGAGATGCTTTTCATGGTACTGTGAGAACAGGTCTAATGTCAACATAGAACCCAAGCTGAATTTTCCTTCTCTGCTCAAGAGTGATCCATAAGCAAATCCGTATTACAGCCAAAAGAAAGTGCAAAAAACATGTTAAACATGAAATACCATTCTCTGTTAGTATATGTCAACAGCTACCCCTTCAATTTAGAAACTCCCTTGCTTTGACCTACTGTCTTGCTATATCACAAGTCCTACTGTAACCTAAACCCTGTGAGCTTCAAGTGTAGCTGCTCACAATGTAGAAATTGTGGATAAAACATCTATTACAGAAATAGAATAGCCACGTTTAAGAGCGGGAAAGTGTTTGTTATACAACCAAAATGTGATAGTTGTCTACTTCTTCCTAAGCTGATATTTTAAATGTACTTTTTTCCCTTTGTACTGTCTGATTTGTGATGCTTAAAGCTAGGTAATTGAGTACTTTGTTTGCTAATGGAGAGTGGTATTCCTGGAAGCAGGCAGACATATTCTAACTTCAATTCCAGAAACCACTAAAAAGTTAATTTTTTAAAAAAAAATACAAAATTGGTTCTGCACAGCCTCCATTAAAGGTACCATATAATTAAGAAAGAGAAAATGAGTTATTTTGTTTTATTAAAGGTCTCTAGAAACTAGAATATGGACTGATAATCAGACTCTCAATTTTGACATTTCTATACTGACCTGGAATGATTAGGAAGCTGCACTCAGTCCTCTTTCATAAAGGGGTGAAAACAGATTTCATCTGTGGAAAAGGTTCACTTCTGGAAAGGAAAAAACAATCCCCAAAATCTATCTCTTTTTTCTGCTCCAGCAAGGTCATGTGCCACCAGACCTATAACCTTTTAGCAGAAATGGCATGCATGTGGTGCTAGCTTAATCTGGGAAAATCAGTGTTACTTTTGTCCTAGAAGCTCAAGAAGCTCATGGAGCAGAGGAAATAGATGTTTGGAGGAAGCACTGTGTTTCCAAAAGAATATAATGCTGGAAATGTGAAGTAGGAGCCCAGGCTGTTCTTCACAAAATGCCTGGCGAGCTGCAGAGCTGCATCTTGGGGAGCTTGGAGATCAGGAGCTTGGAGAGCAGGAGCTAGCCAGAGCTTGGGGGAAAAAAACAAAACAAAACAAAACAAAAACCAGAAAGCAGTAGGAGGAACTGGTTAACATGATTAAGCAACTCTTAGGATAGCATGGGATTACTTCTATTGCATCATGTGAAATAAGAACAAGAGAGAACATTTTGTATATATTTCAGGGAAAGCTTCCTGTCAGTGACAGATGCTAGGCTGCAGAATCTACATTTTGCAATGTTGTGACCAAGATTTTGAGATTAAGGCAGACAAACAAGGAAGGCAAGACAAACAACAGGTCCTTGGTCGACTGAGAGGTTGTCCTTTACGTGACATTGGTCTGTTATTATTTGTGAAATTTTTAGAGGCAAAGTGGATAATAAGATAACTTGAAAAGTGTCATAGTAAGAGTACTGATGCCGTGTTCAGCAGCTGATTACTGATGGTTTAATAATGTTTTATGCCAAATCATTCTGGCACATTTCCCAGAAGAGATTGGGATTTAGAGGAATTTGGAGTATATGGTTGTAATATGCTGTGTAAGTTAGCATGGTGTCCCTGCCCATGGCAGAAGGGTTAGAACTAGATGATCTTTAAAGTCTCTTCCAACCCTAACCATTCTATAATTCTGTGGAGCATGAGGTTGTAAATTGTCTTAAAAGGAAAATGGACTGGCTGCAGGCTGTCCTTGAGCCTTAAGTAGCTTTAGAAATACGCTGTACCGATAACCAATTTGGCACTGCCAAACTTTTACAATAGTCAGTACTTTTAGGCTTGTAATTCTGATGTTGGCATACACAGCTGAACTTTTGTCAGGCTCTTGATCCCACCTGAATTCTTGTCCTAAATTGGTGTAGGGAAAATTCACTTCCTATTAGGGATTTCCTCTGGATCCCAAGCCCCCAAAAAATCCACCATTAACTTTATCTTTTCTGCTGATGGCTTAATCCCTTTGAATATCTGCCAATCTCAGGTGAATTTGATCTGGGCACTTGCTAATTTTCCTGTGAGTTAAATTCCTCAGGCATGGATAAATCATTTCACTCACTAGAGAGATTGTACCCTTTTACTAAGAGGTGAATTGTCTTACCCCATGGTCTATTATTGTGTTATTCTGTTTCACATCCTAGCAGTAATTTTTAAATGACGTTCTATTCAATCTTTCATTTTACTACAAAGCACAAGGATTGAACAAAAACATATTAAGACTCAGCCATGTTTTCTGTATCACTTACACTGGCTGAGTACCATCAGCGAATGTACATTTTTTTCTGCTTAAAAATCCATTACCATCTAGTATAGCCCAATGCTGTGAAAAAGGTTTTCCTTTTTTTCTCTCTCACATCCTCTTTTGCTTTTCACATATACCTCATTAATACAATGTAAGAGGTTTTTCCAGCACAAAATGATGAGTTTATTCTTGCAGTCCTACAAACTGTAACCTGTGATGAGGTGAGTTCTAGGGATTGAACACCCTTCTCAAGTCAGGATTTACCTTTCTCTGTTAAAATGAAATTTGCTGTAGTGTTTTTATGTTTTGAAGCACAGTTGAGCCTCTGATTTAATGACATAAATGTTAATTTATGTTGAGCCCCACCTGTGTGCCCTGTTCATACATTGCGTGTGTATTCTCTGCTACAATTAATCTGAAACATTTGGAAGAAGGGCCACGTGTAATACAGCCTGGATCATGGAGTAAATGCAAGCCTGTAATGCTTGCTTCACCACAAGTGAATAACAATAATAAGTCCCTTCCAAAAGAAGTTCATCATTTTACTTTAAAAGATCCATCTCATTCCCTTTGCCCTTTTTTTAACCATAATCTTTAAAGAAGGCATAAAATAAGAAAAGAGTACAGGATTAGACTTTAAAAAACCACATGATATATAGTAAGGTCTGTCCAAGTTTAATCTTCTCCAGCAGCAGCAGAATGTGTGGATGCCTGTGGTGCTGCACCCAGGCTGTGAGGACAGGACAGTTCTCAAAAGCTCTAGGTTCCTGCTTCCGATGGCCCACACGGTAACCCTCAGTGTATAGCTACATCTGCATTCTTGCCATTCCAACCATGTTGCATTGTGCTGAGCAACTGTTCTGTGTGCTTTCTTGTCTCGGGAAGTCTCAAGATCATGAATGACATAATCTGCTCTTGAGGAGAACCACTGACCGTTTCTTTCCTTCTCCTCACCCTTAACAACCTTTTCTTTGCCTCTCTAGCCAGATAAAGAAATGGGAGAAGTTTTCTGTATAGAAAACATAAAGGCAAAGCAAATTAAAGTACTAAACTTAAGCTTTTGACCACACAGTTGGTTCTGAACAGAATGCAAAGAAATGCAAAAACTGGTTATGGTGTGAATATCCACCCTTTATTCTTTTACTCTTGAAATGAGGAAAGGCTGAGAACAATATTGCTTAAAATAAGAGGATGAAGAAAATATATGAAACTCCAAATTAGAACTATTTAACCTGATAGAAAGGCCCAAAAGACCAGCTGACATAACTAAGCAGTTTTCTGCTGATGTTATAGGACAGATTTAGAATTATTAGGATGCTAAAGAGGAAGGTGTGGAACTCTGTATACTGTGTAGGTAGAGAGAAAATTCGCAAATGGAAAAAGGAGTGTAGAGATGAGAACCATCCGTTTTAAGGCATGGTAATGAGCAATCCATTATGGTACAGAGTAAATTGGTTAAAATTGTGATGATTAGTTCAGTTTTTGGCATAGCAGACATACTTTTCTGGATCAATTTCACTGAAGTGTTGCTAGAACAGTCTTTGACTCACTGAGTTTGAGGAAGTAGAAGTATGGGGGAAGAAAGGGAGGGGGAGTTATTATTTTGCTAGAATGCAGTGTTAGAGCGGTAGGGATTTACTCTCATTAAAGAAATGTTGCTATGAGATAAGGAAATGGGGTTTTTAAGAAATTTTATGTTGTTTCACAAAGAAAATGCTTTTATAACAGTTTGATATTTGACATAGGAAGGATATGGAAGTAAGGCTCAGGGGCTTAAAAACAGTAATTAGGACTCAATCATTCTTGATTTTTTAATGGTGAAGCAGACTCAAGAATAATGTTAATTTTGATTATTAGGTGCTTTTTCAGCAAATGAGGCTATTTGCCTGAATCATAAAGAACATAGGATGGGAAAAAATTAGTACTGTCCTCTCATATTCTTTCAATTTTTTTCTTGCCCTAGATTATAAAGTCTGTTTTTTCATGTGAAGGATTGATTGCATTAAATTTAGTTTTATGGCATGGTAATGTTTCCGGATTTTTTTCCTCAACATATTTTGTTCCACCATCCTCTGCCAACAATTTTTAAATTTCTGTGAATTAGATTAAGTGAGCTGTAGTCATACCTTCAGCATTCTTAACTCTTTATCTAAAGCTATTCTGATTTTATGTCTGAGATCACCAAAACTCCTATGGCACAGAGCAATTTATTATGACCAAGCACATGCCTGAATTTGTTGCTTATCTTGTCTTTGGAACATTTTTCTTTGGAAATCAAGAAGGACTTTTTGCAAGGTCATGTGATGATAGGACAATAGCTTTAAACTGAAAAAGAGGGTTGTGAGTCCAGAGAAGTTGTAGATGCCCAGTCACTGGAAGTGTTCAATGTCAGGTTGGATGGGGCTCTGAGCAACCTGGCCTATTGTAGCAGGGGTAGGACTAGATGAATTTTAAGATCCCTTCCAAACCAAATCATTCTGTGATTTAGTGGGTATATCTGGACTTCTGGAGAGTGATAAACATTGAGTAAGAGCTTGTCCTGAAGAAGATCCCAAACAGTTGTTTTACAGGTTCAAGGCCAGAGCATTTAAAGAGAGTTCTAAACTTCTATGTACTAGTACTGTCTAAGTATCAAAAGTAAGTTTCGTGTTTACAAACCTTTGTGTGGTAGAGCAGTGAACATTTATACAGCTACATCTCACAATATCAGTTTAAAAACTGATAACAAATTCCAACTCTTAAAAAACCCGCACCACATTTAAAGTGGCAAACAAAAGGGAGGGAAGAAGGAACAAAACTAAATACATTATTTAAGTCCAAATCTATGATAGATAAAGGGAATTCAGATAGGAAAGGCCATGATAAGTAGGGGGTGCTTTAAAGTTAGGGGGTATTTTTAAATGCAATTCAAATTGATTTAAGGGAGTCTTGTTAGTTTGATCCCTTCTGTTAGCAAATTTGGTCAGATTCTGTAGACTTGATCCATGAAAGGAAAGACAGCAGCAATGCTACTCGTGTTCAAAAATACATAACTTCAGGTTTGCCTAAGAAGCTTATGAAGTGGGTTCAGTTCCTTCAAGATGAAGATTCTGGGGGAAAAGGATTAGACCCACCTATTTTGACTACCTTTGGATGCAGTTATGCTACCAGTTCAAACCTATGTAAGATACTCATAGTGAGAGGGGGGACTCTAACCTTCTTCCATTAGATTCAGGATCTAATTAAGTATGGTCACAGAGGTGTTAAAAGCACCTTGCAAATCATGTTTTCTTCATTAAAATTATATTTTATTACAGTATTTTATGGACACTGTTGGATGTACTCTTGAATTGCAATTATATATTTTTTGCAAGATTTCATCTTTCTTTTGCAGTTCAAACAGTATGCAGCTGTGTTTCACAACTCATCTTAGTGCTACTGAAACAATTAAATGAAAATGCATGTCAATTAAAATATTACTTTTCTGTCCATAACTTACAAATATATTCAGAATTGCTTTCTCCAGAGAAAGAGATGTACTGTGTGAGAGACTGTGGTAACATGAGTTTGTATGGAGCCTTTTTCTGAGCTTGGGAGGAGCAACAACAGTGGTTCAGCTTGTTAAGATGTACTTAGTAACACTTGTTTAACTATGTGTCTTAGTCCAAAAAAGATTGCTTTTTTAGTATACTTGACAGTAGCCTGGAAATGTCACAGCCAAAATAGCGTCCCTTTGGAAGCTGTATAGTAATGGATCCTAAAGACATGAAACTGAAGTTCCTGTAAGACTATTGTAAGGGTAAGGAAACAGTAACAAGAGCTGAATGTTTATTAACATTTATTTATATGTCTTATGTGAATATTTATTAAATTACTTACGTCGTCATGCTTGTGAGTAAACATCTGATTTTCATGGTTGACAGGTCCATAAGCAGGGACTTCAAGGTTTTGGCAAAATAGTTGGACTGTGGCAATTAAAATCCTTGTGTATACCTTTTTGGTTAGCTGCTGTGTTTTCTGGGCCTACACCTCCCTCAGCTTGTAGACCTAGCAGGGTGATTTTCTGCCTTCAGGACTGTCCAGCTCTGTCTGTGGTCACTGGTGACTGAGGTTGATGGGAAGCAGCCTATACTGTCACCCATAGTGTGTTACATTTTCAGTATTATTTCTGGAGGACCACTGAAGGCAAGGGACTGATATGTCTGTCCTGTTCCAGAATTCAGCTTTTCCCTGGGAAAACTGGGAAGCATGATCTCTCTTAGGCTCTGAAAACAGTAGGCTTCCCCCTTGGCACCATCCTAGAGGGCACAGCAACTCTTTTGCTCTCTTTCATCAGCCTGCTGGCCCAAGCCACCCTATTCCCTGTTCCTGGTAGCTGTTGGCACCAGGCAGCACTGTGAATAGTGAAGGGGAATGAATAGTGTTGCCTGGATGTTTGCCATCACAATCTGCCTCAATCCTTTGGTTCTCCCATTGCCATCTTGCACAGTGGATGTTACAGTGGCTATGTAAAACTACTTCTGTAACTTGGCCTGTTCTCTCTATCAGAGTGTTGGTGGGAAAAATCAAGTAAAACTCACAGCTTTTTAAGCCATCTTGTTTCCTTCAGCCGCTTTGCTATCTTTCCTGCCTGTTGCACTAGACTTCTTATAAATTAGTTCAATTTAAGCATTAAACTACATTAAAGGAGTTGGGGAATTTCTCTGTCAACAGGTGTCTTTTAATAGAAAAGCAAACCCAAGATATTTAACAGAACTCCTTGTATCCCAGGACTAGAGTCTTACATAACTTCTTAAATTTTGTTTGTTCTGAAGACTCTGGCCTGTGGTATCACATCCCTCAGTGCTTGCATGGTCAGATTCAGAATTAGTAGATCACATCCTCTTTCTTCATTTAGAGGTGGTCAGAAAATTTATATCAGAGTTTCACAGAGGTTTGTATGAAACAAAACAAACTTTTGCCATGTTTTCCAAGTCTGCAACTCAAAGAGTCCTGTGGGTACTCCTGTCATTACCAAATCTGGCAAGACCACCACTTTCCCTGAATTGCTGCAACACCCTTAATTTCCTCTTTAGTAGAAATTTCTAACTTAATCAGTTTTATTCCACGGTGTGCCAAATTAAATAAAAAGAAACTTTTTCAGCAAACTAGAAACCATGTATTCAGCATGAAGGGCAGATTAGTATTGCCCTGTAAGACAGTCCTATATTTACAGAACAATATATGTAAACCTAAAGAAGTTGGTTAGATGTCCCTCCTCAGGTGGGGACACCCAGCAACAGAAATATCATCACCCTCATGTCATAATGAGATTATAATTTCACCCTTCCTCCCAGTGCCTTATTTGTGTCAATTTCTTAAGTGACCACTTAAGAGACTTTGCATCCAAGTTCTCCTTAATTAACAAGGAAATGTTCATAGTTGTGAGTTTCCTGTCTGTACTTACTGTGTTGATTAGATATGGGCTCATGCTCATATTTGTGCTCATAGAGTTTGTAAAAACTGTACTAGAAATAATTGTTAGAATAACCCAAAAGGTAGATGGAGGCATGTCTGTTACTACATCCCTCCCCAGGTTGCAGAACAGAACCTCTGCCACCAGAGTACAAATTTGTCAGCTGGTCTCGGTCACCTATTCAAAATACTAAGGGTCTCTTTTATAATGTTCCCCATGTCATCAGTGTTTTGTTGCCAAGAAAGGTTGTTGGAAGGAAAAACAAAGCTCAGTGTGTTGAGGCCAGGACAGGAGGATTGCAGAACATTGTCTTGGAGCATAGCTGGTAAAAGGTTGTAAAACTGGCTTTTCCTATAAAAGGGAACCCGTGTTACTTCCTTCAATTAAAAAAATTGTTATAAAAAATCTCAATCCTTGGGCTGATCATATGAACAATAGAGGGATCCAAACTGTCCTTCCTCTCTCCAAATCTGAGATATCTGCATACACTCTGAACAGGCTGTGTCAGGGCCGTGAAAATACTGCACCAGGACCATGATATCTGATTTGTTCCAGTACAGTATTTCAAAATTCAGCTCACAATCTTGTAATGTGTAGGTGTGTGGGGGGATAGACTTGGAGAGTAAACCTAGTCCAGTAGAAAAATACAGCAGTGAATTTGAATCCAAGCTTGGCTGTGGTTGCAGGCATCTGGTTCGTGTCCATAACTGCTAGCCATAAGATGTGGGATCATAAAGCTTCTTTTGAATAGTTCTGTAGAGCTAATAGTATTATTTGTTACAAATGATGGTCATTTCAGGACAACTGGTATGCTTCAGTTTAAGTTATAAAAAACTCTGCTCAGCATGACTGCATTGAGGCACATTCACAGAGTATGAATTGGTTTTCATATTTTGAAAATGTTTTGAAATGATATAATGGTACCCAGCCAGCCAACCATGGCGTTGCAGACACTCCCACTTTTAGGAGTATGAGAATAGAAACAGAGCATCAGGGAATTATATAGGGGCCCATGTGCCTGTCCACCAAGGTGGCTGCACAGATAAATCCAAGCACAGTCTTCATGCAAGGATGTGCATGCATTTGCATTCTCATGTCAGTCAGATGTCTTTCCAGTGGGAGTGCAGAGCTATCTTAGGAGGCGCTACAGTCTTCATGCCAGACTTTTGATGAACCATGAATATCTCAAAATATTAAAAATAAATAAACAAAACCCACAGACCCATTCTTCTGTAGCTATATAAACTGTACATTTAAAACGCTCATGTAAGCAATGTGACGTTTTTCATTCTTGAGAAAGTACTTATAAGTGATCTACTTGGTTATTTTGAAATAATAAACACAATAGTAGCTATATGGATTTTATACATATATCTGTAAATAAGAACTGTTCTGCAGAAAATATTCATGGAGGAGGAGCTCTGGCCTTTTTTAGACCATAATACATGATGTACTACAACTAAAATTACACTGTGAGTAAATGTAATCACTACTGTTTTGTGGTTTCTGGAGGCCTCTGTGACTAGTCATTTTCGCATATTAAGCACTACAGGGTCAAGTGTGAGAGTATCTGAGCACCATATTTCCCATTGATTTTGTTCCGAGTTGCGTGGATAGATCATTAGCACCGTGTGAGTAACGATTTCCATGACCCACGAGCACTTCTGAAAAACAAGAAACTCTGCAACTGGAAACCAATTTTATTTTAAATAATCATTAATCATGTTAATTACTTTTTGTAATTACTAAATAAAACAGGGCAACCAACACATTTTTGAGCATCTTTACTAAAAGCAAAGGAAATCAGTAATCAAAGGGCTTCATTCAAAGGAGTGTGTGGGATCAATTCAGAAAAGCTGTGAGGAGATGCTGTTTGTTAATACTTTGAGTGCCCCGAGAGAAAAGAGTCTGAATTAAGTCCCTTCTTCCTGTAAGTTAAAGGATAGACTTAGACCCAGGATTTAGAGATAGCAAAGAAATATTGTAAGCAGTGAGTCAGTGGAGTATGTAGCTGTTTGGTCTGGGAGTAGTGCCTCTGCCTGTGTTGCATAGTAGCCTAAAATATTTCTCCTTGGAAATGATAATTCTGTTTTTAATGAATTCTTATATTTACATGCTTATAATACATTCTTATAATGTATTTTTATATTTGGTTTTAACCAAAACTATCCCCCTAGATATTCTTTTCAATATCTTTAGAATATTTATCTACACTTTCTCCAAAATGTAAAGAAATGCTTTACCAAGATGTAGTCTGATGATTCTTCAGGAGGAGAGCACAGTTCTTCCTTACCTGTACTAACAGTGCTGTGGAGGCCCAGAGCTGGAAGAGCTGCTGTTCCAGAGCTGAATGATCAGATTAACAGCTAATAGAGGCACTACCTCTGAATATGAGGAGTTTTGTTTGCTTCTCTCTCTCCTCCTTGAATCCCCATATGAATTAAGCTTTATCAGTGAAATCACTCCCAGGTTGTGCAGTACACTGGGAAGACTAATGAAAGCCTTTCAGAAATATTATCTAAATGTTCTGGCAAACTTTAATAAATTTACATATATGAAAAAAGACAAATTTAAGTAATTGAACAGTACAAAGCTTTGTGCTCAGAGCATACAATAATATCTCTTTCACCAGATGCATGTGACTAAGCAGCATTTTATTACTGGTTGCAGAATGCAAACGCCAGAAGAGAACATGAAATGTATGACCTTTAAATATAGATGGGGGAAACAGTCATTTACCTAGTGCAGGGGACTGTGAAATAGCAAGTGGCATGACCAATGAGAATTGGACAAAAAAATTTGCTTTTCCTGAAACAAATTCTTCATAAAAGGAGGATTCTGCAGTAGGGTTTATAGTTTATTAGGAAAATGTTTCACAGAAAAGTACCATTTCAAATTACATGTAATGATGTATGAGAATCCTCACTATGTATACAATTGTTTTGTCCTATATGTTATTCATATGAAGTTTTAGCAAAACAGGGAAATGTCAGCTTCTTCTTTTTATCAGCAGATGTTTAAGAATGGCTTGCTGGAACTTCAAGTCCTTTGATGTTAGAGCTTTAGGATAGAAGAAAAAGAGAGGCAGGGAGGGACTATATGTTTTTTCTAAGTTTTATGCTTTGTTTAGGATAATATTTGTAACCTGTGCTTTAAGTGCTTTAGTAATTTTCCCCATGAAGAACTCTTGAATTACAAGCAATGAATAGATAGATAGATTTTAGATTTGTTAAGCAAAATCACAAAATCATTTTTGTGCACCTAAATTTAGGAATGCTGCTAAAATTAAATATGGCTTATCCTTTATTTGACCCTGAGATTGGCTCAGTTGGTCAGAGCATGGGGCTAATAATGCCAAGGTTGTGAGTTTGATTCCCTTAAGGGCCATTTACCTAAGAGTTGGATTTGATGATTCTTCTGGGCCCCTTCCAACTCAGAATATTCTGTGATTCTGTGATCTTTGCACAGATGTCACAGGTGAGTGTTGGCCTGAAAAAATTAACTTTGCACACTTACTCTTCTAAGCTGAATGAGGGCTTATTACATTAGCCAGTGGCTTTTCCTGGGGTGTTATAAGAAACATGAGCTGTGAAATATCTTTGATCTAATATGCTGTACACATCTTTATGGAACACTTCTGGTTTGGAGCTTGAGGGGGGGAAAATTACTTGTTACAATCAAGAAGAGGCAGCTAATAACTTAGAATCCAGCTGAAGCCAGGGGCTCCTGATACAATCACAGCTACTGTCTTTGCATGGCAATGAATGCCTTCTCTTGTCTGTTGTGGCACATAGGTGAAAAACAAGCAGCAGAGCCAGACGATGCAGAGCTGGTGAGCCTCAGCAAAAGGCTGGTGGAGAATGCGGTGCTGAAGGCTGTGCAGCAATATTTAGAAGAAACACAAAACAAAAGCAGACAGACTGATGGGAGCCCTGCAAAAACTGAGGAGGCAGCGAGCAGCAGCAAGAATGAGAGTGACAATGATAACAGCAAGTGAGCACTGTGCAAAAAGCCTGGGAGCAAACATCCCACCAAGAATAACTACAAAACCATGTTCCGCTCCCTGCTGAAATTTGCAAAGTGGTGTTGGGTGTCAGGCACTCTGCTCTGTGAGTCTGTTATCAAAAGTTTGTTCTGAATTGAAGGACACTGTCTACTGGTTTAATAAGCGCTTTCACTGCTGAAGATCTGTCGAATACTGGGAGGGATGGACAGTGGAAAAAAAGACAAGAGTGGTGAAGCAGGCAGCTCCAGTCTTCACTTCTCTTGATACCACAAGTCCGTTCCTTGCTTTTGAAGAGAAACTGAACGTTTTGTGTTTGTCATTTGGATTGTCGTGGATGGCTGTGGATGAGGCCTTGCCATAAGTGGAAGCGATGCCCTGCGCCCGAGGGTTTGGCAGCGCTGCAGGGCTGCTAGCTCTGTGTGGGAGCACGTGCTGTTTCCTAGTCAACAGCAGTCAATACCAAGCTAAAAATTACCACTACAGATACTCATCGCAGATACTATTACACAGTATGTAATAAGACAGGAGTTTCCCTTAAATGTGATGCTGTACTGTTCTTTACATTTTGGTAGCATTTGTTTATGTAAATTATATTTTTTGATGAAATACCTTTTTATAAAAAATCAGTATGGGCAAAACACTGAGCACTTACTGCTGTCCAAACCAGATATGATCTCTTTATCTCTGTACATTAATGATTCTAAATCACATTAGTTGTTATAAAATGCATTATATTGTTGTTTTCCTCTAGGAAAGAGCCGTGAAGCAGACTTAGTAAAGGAAGCTTTACGCAGAGAAATGCAGACCCTGTTACCCAGACTGAATCAGATAAAGGAGCTATTAATGAGTCCTGAGATCCGCACAAAAATTAGCAAAGAACTGTTTGAAGACAGGCACAACTCTAACAGTAAATGGAAAAGCTGTATTGACTCTGAGTCTCCAAATGCATGACTGTAAATTGCCATGATCCAAAATGTCATCAGGTTGTTTAAAGACAAAATATTGCAGCAAGAAATTTTTCAGGTTGGTTTGTTTGGGTTTTTTTAACTGAAAATGTGAATGGGTTTTAATGTCTCATGAGGAATCATGCTGAAATACTTGCACAGAAGGATTATATTTCATAATGATGAAGTATAGCCACTTCTCGACACTGCATTGAAACATGTTTGAGTGTGCAGGTATATGTCATGACTCCAAAGTGGAAAAACACTGGTTTCAAATAGATCTGAGCAAACACTGTGCCCTTCCTTTATCACTGTAAATAACTCATTTTTTTCTCATATTTTCCTTCCCTAACAATGATGTACAAGTACAAAAAAATTGATGGTTTTAAATACTTCAAAATGTATATTTGGGAAAAAAAATCCTCTTTTAATTATCTGCCTTTTGTATATGTACTGGCATTTTGGGTTAGCATTGTATGTTTTTTATTGTTTTTTTAAACAGCACTTGAATACTTGTATAGATGCTGACATTTATTTTCTGCTGACGTTTACACTAAAGCAAGAATGTTTGAAATTTCAGTATGAAATTCAGGCTCCACTGATCTCAATGGCATACTCTCATTTGCTTTAATGGAGTCAGGATGCTGCAATTAAGATTTCTTGTGCAAATAATAATATTCCTTGGGATAATATTTGCCTTTTTACTTTCATAGAACAGTGGGTTTGTCTTTTGTTTTTGATCGTACTCCATCTCTACCTTCTGCTGTCTGAGGTGGGGTGTCAGTTTGCTCTCATTGTTCCCTCCGCACACATGCAAGATTCACTGAAGATCTGGATGATGAACAACAATGCAGGAGTAGGTCAAATATTTGCAATTTTTATAAACATGGTCATAAAAGCTATATAATATGTTGTGATTGGTATCAGAATTGTGCTGTTAGAGAAGCTGTGTTCATGTTCTTCATTTTTCTCAAGCACTGTTCATTTATCTCACGTCAAAGCTTTTTTTTTTCCCTCATTAGATTTATAGCAGTATATTCTGAAGTGCATCTTATACGTGCCATGTTCACAATAAAATATTTTTTGTTTTCACTCAGTGTCGTTTTCACCTGTTTCCAAATGGACTTGAATAAAGTTAAGTACTGCAAGTAACAGGGTTACAGGAGAGAAATAGTGCTCCAGTGAACCACATCATTAAGTTGACTACAGGGTGTTATGCCAACACAAGGCTCTGGAACTTGGCTGCTGAAATAACTCAGATAAACCAGGCCCAAGTCATCATTGTTTTCAATGAAAAAACTTTGAAACTCTTGGGATTAGTTTATGTTCTGGGCAGGGCAGGTCTAGAAATAAATACTGGGTACACCTTCCTAGAGGTCCTCTCTTGAAGTGTGAATTAAAGGAGTAGTATCAAAATGCTGTAGAATGATAGATTAAAAAAAAATCTGAATCTGAAATCATCCCTGGAAATCACTGAGAGGTAGCTTTTTATAGGCTATCAAGCAATTTAAATCCAACTTGCATGTAAGAACAAAAAAACAGACACTTAGCTGTGAAAACAGGAAAACCATTTATTATATTATATCTGAATCGTGGATTGTCATCTCCCTTTCCTCTATACAAGTCATTTCCATGATTAAGGGCCTTTTTATATCATTCAGCTTGTAGCAGTCATTTGTCACTGTGGGACACGAAATAAAACACATGACTCCAGAGTTTGTCAGAAGGCTGAAACTAAACTTTATTGACAATTTGACGTCTTTATATAGTAGGTCACTAGAACTTAACTGATTGGTGTTAGACGTAACACCCATTCAATCACATTGGTCAGTACAGAGAGACATCAAATGGTCTCCACCTCCAAAATGGAATGAAAACAAGACATGGTTAACAAAAACATCTCTCTGTTATTTACAGAAAGGCCCATGAGAACTGAGTTTTAGAAATCAAAACATCTCAGGCTGAAAAACCAGGGCTACAGTCATTGTTCTCATGTTTCAAGTAAAACTGTGGAAATCACCCACTGCATTTTTGTCCAGGCACTTTGATAGGTAACCTCATTGTTAGAGAGCCTGCTTATTCAGTTCCTATGTAAGGCATCAAGAATAGCAGCTCTGAAAAATGTTCAGAAGAGTTAAGGGCCTGAGCAAAGGCACCATCTGAGATGTACTGGAGTGGGTCTGCTGGATGTGGCACAAACTGTAAAGGAGACATTCTACTGGATCAGGAACTGTGGGATAGGGGACACCCCAGAGCCTCTAAATAGACTCTGAATATCTCTGTTTAAGCAACCCAAACTCATCTTTAATTTTCATATGTTTTGAGACAGGTAAGTCAACAGGGCTTTTGTTTCTGAACCATTCATGTTCTCTTAAAATAGCCTTTACTTCTGGTTTTGACAAGAACGACTGTTAATTTACTCAAAATTCAAAAAGGATAGGGGGGAAAACCCTTGCATCTGGATTCATTTTCTTAGTATAACTCTTCTTGCTTTCTCAAAGTGTTTTTCCACTGGCAGTGAAACCTGGCTGCCAAATTGAAGGATAAATCTCTTGTATGGAGCTGTGAGATGAGCACTGAAGAATGCAGATACATAAAGACTGAACCTTATATAGGTAGGTGTGAAGCTCGGAGCTACACCCACCAGAACAAATATGTTGCCTTTCTCACACTTACAAATCATTTTCAGACAACAATTCTGTTTCTTAAATAAGCTCTTCTTCTGGGGAATGTCTTAAGGTAGTGATGCACAGGTTATTCTAAGAAAGTGTTGGCATTTCAAAACAGATGGTGCAAGTTTGTCCATGTTTTGTTTTCAGTTCTACCTTCCAGTTTGCTCATATTGAAAGGGTATTTCTAAACTGCTGATTGTAGAGCTGTCTGTGACAGATTTAAAAGCAGTAGTTCAGCTTCCATTACTAATCTAGCTGGAACTGCTAGAACTGCTGAGAAACTTCCTGACATCTAGGCTTGGTCTGGGCATAGACTGAAAAAATTGTTCAAGGCATGCATTGGACATCTGAGCAACCCGTGCCATAAATTCCCTGCACTGTTGGTGTGTGTAGCAAAACTGTTTAAGAGTTGACAGAGTAACCAGAGAGACAGTAAATCCGTGTAAGTCCTGACTAACAGACACCAATTCTCTGATGAAGGAAGGGAGACTGTTGTGGAAACCCATGTCTCCAAGCACAGGTGCACGTGGCATAAAGATGCTCAGTCTGGTAGCTAAGGGGTAATGCAGCTGCTGAATGTGCATCAAGGCCTTTGTGAGAACAAAGCTAAATGGTGTCTCTGTGTTAGCTGAAGGTGACCTAAAGCTAAAATGGATTGGAGCTTAAGGTCAGATTTGAATGCTGTATCCATATATACAGGTATTGGGACCCACGCTGGATAACGCCTATGTCTGTTAATGTTCCTACTGAATTGTTTGGTAAAATACTACTTCTTGGCGAGGTTATACAGTCTGTAATTTAGGATTCAAGAGGCTTTGTGTTACATATTTATAGAAGTTTCTGATTATAACTGTGCACACTTCTGTGTGTGCTATTTTAGACTAAAGACCATGGGAGCATGTCATGGATCAGAGTGTGAGCCATGCTTCATTCTAGTGACAAGAATGATACTGTTTCATTTTTATGTCAGTCTAGACATGACTCACATATTCTTGTTATAATTCTGACTTTTTAAAAGTCTTGAGAGATATCCTACATGTTAAGTAGTCAGCAAGCAGGAAAAATAGAAGAGCAGGGCCACTGCCCTCAGTGGAACTTATAAGTTGAAATTTAGTAAAAACACACATTTAATTTTTTTTCCAGTTATGTCCAAGAATATGCTTGTGAAATGAAGTGTAAACTGAAACTTTTTTACTGCAGATGAAATACTACCTGCAGAGCTGTCTGCAGCCCAGTGGAAGGCAGGAGGAAATCTGGTTGCCTCAGGTGGAGCCTGCTAGCCAGACACTTGAGGGTTGCTTCATTCTGCTTTAAGCCTCAGACTTGGTTTTGCACAATCCTTTTCAAAATGATGTTTTATTAGTGAATGCCCTCCGCATCTGTTCAGCTGCTGATACATTGTCTTGGCCTGAAAACATGAGGGGCTAAACCGCTACTGTGGCTTTCAGCTGTTTCCATCCCTTTGGAGGAGGGCAGAAGTTGTTGCTGAAATTCCGAAGAGATTGATGTCTTTGTAGGGACACCTCTGGTCTCGCTCAACAGGCCAGAGGTTGAAGGAGGGCCCACATGACTGTTTGCTGAAGTCTTCATCTGGCAGTGACCACTGTGATCCAGCCCAAAACCACCGGACAAAAGCAGCTCCCAAGGGATGCTCCCTCCCAGAAATGACATGGTGAGTGGGTCAACTGTGTGATTAGTGAGCAGTTGGATAAAGTAAGTGGTGTTTTAGCATCATGAAAATTGTGTCAAGTCATGGTCATGTAATAATTTAATTTGTAAAAACCTTTTGAAATTTTGATTCTTCTGTAAGTTTTCACATAGTGACAGGGGGTAATCTCTGAAACTGATGAAGGTGCATTTGCTTTCAAAGAGCTCTTTAGTGCTGCACAATAATCTTCTATAGAAATGCTTTGCACTTTTTATTTCAATTAAACAAAATCTTTCCTGGCCTGGTTTCAGAGGCAAGGAGTCACACTATTCTTATGGAAAAGGAAACTGTTTGAACTGTGGAAGTAGGAGCACATTAATGCTGACATGTGTTTTACTCTGCTGTTCCTTTGATCAATAGTTTCTGTATAAGCAACTTCTTAGCATGCACTCATCTTCTCATTTATATTCTCCTCATGGTAAGCCTTTATAATGAGAACATTTGTACTGAATGAATATCAGTCCCAAGAGATGGCTGGGCTGAGAAATAAAACACACTCATAGTGGAGCAATAATTAGAACAGTACATGGGAAAACAAAAAGCGATATGCCTGCCATTCCTGGCATAGCAAAAAGGGCACTCGGGCATTGATAAGCAAATAATTCTACAGCAAGAGGCTGGAGTTTGACTGCTGGTTTGTGGTCTCTGCTCCCACTGCTGTTTATGTTCTTTGTTTGGTGATTCTTGGATGAAAAATGCATTAGCAGAGACTGGGATGTGGAACTGTTTCTTGAAGGAACTCTCCTTGTTGCTGGAAAACAGAGCCCCTTTTTGCTCATTGTGATTAAGGATTAAACCAATCCAAAATGCAGAATTAGGGTAGTTAAGAGGAGATAATTAAAAAATTACACATGGGGATTTCAGTAGAAGTTTGAAATAAAAGTTGGTTTTCTTTCAGATAAGAAAGGCAGAGATGATTTGAGGTCAAGATTGACTCTAGAGATTCTGGTCAGGTGTTTTTAGCAAAACTACAATTTGAATTAAAACTCAGAGAAAGCATTGCATTTCCATAATACTTTTTACTTTAATCCTTTTTTTTTTCTTTTCTTAGCCATACAGAAAACTTCAGGCACTGAAACACTCAGAAGATAACAAGAAGAAAACATGCTGATATAGCTCAGGTAGTAACTCAGAAAAGCAAAACATAACAGATGAAACAAAGCGAAGAAGAAATACTGATGCATTTTATGGGAGGCCAGAATGTTATGAGCCCCCCGCAGGTGCATCACCTCCTGAGGGTTGCCTGCAGCCGCAGACATGGCTTATCAAAAAGGCAAAACGGCATGATTGGAGATGTTTGGAAGAGCAGAAGGTTTTAATTAAGGCGAAAATAACAAACCACACAAAGCAAAAGTGGAATAAGCCGTGCAAGGTCTAGGGAGGTCCTTTACACCTGCTAAGATGCCCTGAAAATGCGCTGATGACCTCCATGCTCTCCTTTAAGTATGTAATGATCTGGGAGGGGGTTTTGGCATGCTGCCCAATAGAAATAGCTACAGGTCTTGAGGTACAGCTCAAGGATCCAACAAGTGCCTTTGTCCTGGCACAAGGCCAATAATGGTGGGAAGAGCATTGAAGTTTCTGGTTCTTTGCCTTATAAGTGAAACAACGAATGAAACCCAAATCCTTTCTTAGTATGGGAACACCTGCTAAGGTGGGGGTGCATTGCTACAAAATACCAGCAACTAATGATAAAATTCAAAGGTAGCTGCCAGTGTGAAAAAAATTTAGTAAGTCCAAATGTTTAGAAGAATAGAGGATGCAATGAAGCAAAACAATAGGGTTCTCTGCATCTGGTCAGTCAAATAATGAACACTTGTGTTTGTCACTCTGCTGTACTGTACAGGCGAATGTCCCATTTCCCAGTCACATTTTCCACCCAGATACATCCAATGAAGAAGGCTGAATGAGCATGTGGCTGTGAAATGCCACTCCAGCAGAGCACTGAAGTGAAGAGTTACAAGAAATATTGCAGGATAGAGGCTAAGTCAAGATAAAGTCAAGGTAGAGCTCAGGGAGATGATCTCTAGATAAAAAGGAAGAAAGGAACAAAGTGTGCGTTTGAAGCTCCATTTATCACTGTGTAAGTCCTCGGAACCTTTATCAGTTTCAGAGGTCACTTGTCACTATGTGAAAACTTACAGAAGAATCAAAATTTCAAAAGGTTTTTACAAATTAAATTATTACATGACCATGACTTGGAAAAAATTTCAAAAAGCTAAAACACTACTTTCTTTATCCAGCTTCAGTCAAAGTGGAATAAGTAGTCAAATCCTTGAATGTGCACAGAAAGCTACAGGAAATTAATTGCAAATGATCTTAAATTTACAATTTAAGGTATTCCTGAGGTATTCCTGCTGCCAGCCAGCAGAGCAGAGTGGGCAACATACCTCCCTCCTCCAGAAACAAATGGGTGATTGAATGTTTACAAATGACTTGAGATGATGGCTGTAGCATCAAGCCTTGTTCTTGCTAAGTACAGGAAATTGGAGTACAACCTCAGCAAACTTATTCAGGTTAATTACCGAAAAGGATCCATGGCAAAACCAGGCAGAATCATCAAGTAAATATGATAACTTGATAAATTAAAACCTCCTTTACCATTGTGCTCTAAAATTAGATGTATCACTGGACTGGCATAGATCCTGTTATTTGTAGGATTGCTAACAAAGGGAATATGCGGAGAACAGCTAAAGCAACATCCTAAATTAATAATTCTGCAAAGGTAAGGAAGGTGTTTCAAAAGTGAAGGTGCAAAAAGGAAAAAATAGATTAAGTTTTCAGTAAGTACAGATATTCTTAACTTCATCCATCCATCCATCCATCCATCCATCCATCCATCCATCCATCCCTCCATCCATCCCAGTAAAACTTCAAGTACAGGGACAAGTCTGATGGGTATAGTTCCATTGCACTTAAAGCATAAAGGAGCCATAACTGAAACTGCCTTTAGTGGTAGATGTAGAAAACATAGAAAAATAGATTCATTGCTTATCAAGCCAACATTGCCAGTGACCTGCCTGTTACATATTTATTCTATAATTTTCCATGTAAACATAGCAATACTTTTTCTAGAGATACAGGAAGGGCACTGAAATACAGAGAACATCCACTTAAATTGTACCTGAAGATTATATAAAAGGAAATGAAGTAATGGATTTTTGAGAGATTGGAAATTAACTTTATTAGTTATATACGAGACGTTTTTTGTCCTTTCAATATATAAGGGTGTACAACTTTGAAAATAACATGGACAAAACACATTATGGAATATCACTGAATTTAGTGATGGATTTAGTTACAGAAAAGATGAATATGGAGAAGCCACAGATGAATTTGTCTTGTTTTGTCTTGTTGCCATTCTGTAACCTCGGGCTCTTGGAAGACCACTTTTCGTCTGTCATAACTGCAGAGATGCTCCTTCATGATAACTTACTAAGTCTCTGGGTTTTTTATTGCTGCAGCATTTCTGGATCATCCACATGAATTAATAATTTATATACATTCATAATTTACACTAGGGAGTGTGATGGAGTAACAGAGGCTGGAGGCCATGGGATCAAAGGGAAGAAGGATCTTCTCTGTAGTTGGTGAAGTCACCAGGGTCATGAAGAGAGGCTAAAAGACTGTGTATGGGGAGCTTGATCTCCAGGTAGAATAATGAGCTTTAACAAACTGAGGGAGCAACCTGTACCACCGACACATGAAAACCTGGGCTGGGAAAGTGAATGTGAACAGGTCCTAGCTCAAAATGGGTTATGGCCTCTCTTTCAGCTCAGTTTGTTTGGGCATCTTTAACCAGGCATAAAGAGACTCCACAAACTGAGCATGCGCAGCTCAAAAGCATAGACTGTTTATTACATAGCACATTAAAAAATGGGGATTTACAAACTACTAAGATAAGATTTAATGTGCTCTCCACCCCAAAGTCTCTCTGCTGGTACGGTGGCCATGAAATAGGAGGAGAGGTGTTGGTCTCCACAGTCCCCTGGACCAAAGTCTCCATGGTGGTGAGCTTCCACCTGCCACCCCCTCCACCAGGGCTGGTCCACCGCTGTGTGAGCCAGCAATTCCTGCATTGATGACCTCCTGCCACCCCATCTCACATCCTTCATCCAGCCTCCATCAGAGCTGCACAGGACAGCTGTCAACATGAGACCTTGTTCCCAGGCTGGGAGAGGCCCAATGTGCCCAGCAGCCTCACCACATCCACATCTGTCATGTGGGCTGTTCTCCACACCAGCAGACATTTCCATCCAAATACTACATTAGCTTATGCATGGGTGAATTAATGTTACTATTTGTATTCCAGACTTAAACTGGTCCTTGCAAGAACTAGATTAAGGAGGTTTCAGAGAAGTCTTAGCTAACATCTGTTAATCATTATTCTTGAATGAAATCTCAGAACCCTTAGGTTTCCCGAAATATTGGACATTTTCCTCACCCTGTCTCCTTTCCTCACTCCAGAGAAATCCACAGAGAAGCTTGCTTTAGCCACAGCTGGCATCAGAGGATTAGTCAGAGAGGCACAGGAAGCTTATGAACAAAATCAAAAGGGGCCCTATGGCAATGGACAGTGAACACACAGATAAAATCTTCGTATTGCAGTAGTCTTCTCCTTCCTCTGGTTTACTTGGGAGTCGTCCTGCAGTGCTCCTTTGGTGGGGGCTATGCTACATAGGAATCCTCAGTTCAACTGTTTTGTGAAATTCATCCTTCGCTAGCCATGTTATTTAGATTTGGAGGTTTGTGTAAGACCAGTTTAAAAATAAACACAAGCCCAACATGGGCCTAGCAGTCTGGTGTGAACATGTTGCAGCATCTGTGTTAAACTCTCCTGATATTAAAGAAACTTCGTAGCCCTACCAACACTTAGCCTGGAAATCACACAAATATATTAAGAAGCTTTCAAAATAAATGACAGTAGATTTTGCTGCTGTTTCAAGTTTTTGTTTATTGTACAAGCAGACACACCAGGTTATGCACAAAGCACTTCTGTCTGCTTTGTTCTGTTGCTGCAAAAGTCCATGTCATGTAAGATACATGACAAGAAGAGTTTTGCTCATTCATGTGAACACCATAAGGCGCTTTATTGGAGAGAAAAAGAGGCTCAGAGTGGCAGTGCACCCAAGAGCTGAGCAAATCCGGATTAGGAGACACCAGATCTAGAGAATCTGATTTCAAACCAAAGTAATCATCATGAGGGTCTTTCATCACCCAGATTTCTCTGGGTGACAGAAAGAGAAGTAGAGTCCCAAAACTGAACCAGTAAATATTTATTAGGCAGTTGTTTATAGAGTGGGCTGCTGGCATGATGTCTAAAATAGCCCTGTTTTTAATCAGACTACTTTAGAGTGTATTTAAAAACTGAAAATGCCCTTGTTACCCGAGTGAGGTAAATTCCCCCAGCAGTCTATAGGAAAAAAATAACCAGGGTATCACATTTGCATTAACAGAAATGAAAGTATACTAAGGCCTATACTGAATAGCTTTAGAACCCTTGTTCTGAGCCTCTGGGATAAACACAGTTAAATAATGAAAAAATAAACCTGTGAGCATACTTAAAAATTCATTCCACAAGTCACAGTGTTGCTTTTTATGAGATCAAAAACCATGCAAAACATTATGCAAGGATATTCAGCCAAGTTTTTATGACAAACAAAACATTAGAGAAACTCAACATTTTTTGTCTGGTTTTGACTGTTTCCCCTATGGGCTCCCTCCAACTCAGAATATTCTGTAATTTCAGAGCCAAATGAGAATAGGAAGCTTGTCTCCTGCCTTAACAGGTATTACACATAGCAAGCTGCAGTTTACATGCATTAACATATTACTTTAAACCAAAAATTTCCCCCCTCTGCTTTACTTATGTGACTGTAAGAACTGAGATAGCACAAAGATCTATGTTCCCACTTGTAGGAGCAGTGGCTGCTTCAGCTGTTTCTTTCCCTGGCACATCCTCCTAGTTTCCAGCAATCAACCCTTAAGGGACTTTGTGAGTGGGAACTTGCATCTGGAACTGGAGGCTGTGATTACTGGCCTGATTAGCAAAAATGAAAATCATTTCCAAAGAGCAGAGAAGAGACATAAGATGATAATAAAAGACAATTGAAGTTGTAAGTGAATTAATGAGCAAAAGACAAACTCTCCTGTCGCCCTGGTTTTTCAGCCTTCTCTTCTGTTTCACAGTTTCATGTTTTAGGTTCTTTCTCACGCTCTGGTCTGTAAACACTGGCAAATGTTTATCATAACTTCAAAGTAGTTTTCATTCATTGTCTTAGAGATATGGACAGCTGATGGACAGTTGTCTTGACCAATGGGATGGGGAGAGGTGTCAACCTTCTCCCCCAGTCCCTGGCCTTTGTAGAAATAATGGAGTCAGACTTTTAAATAAAAGGAGTTTTAGTTCATGCCTTCTGATCAAAGTGTGAGTGTGTGTTTGTGTGTGTGTGACGAACTGCGTCACTCTCCTATTTCACAGTAATACTTTGAGTGCTGTTTGATATAATCCCAGCTCTCACAGAAGCAGAGCTGGGCTGCAAAAAGCAGAGTGGCTTGGATTGCTCTTAATGTCCACAGTGTGCACAGGAAATGGCCTACTACACCGTGGTTCTTAGAATCCTGTAGCAAGCCTTCCCCAAAGCTCTTTGGTACTCAAACTGACAGCTGTCCTTTTATTGCTGTGCCAAATCAGAAATGTTCGGCTGCCATGGTCAGGGAGATGTTCCCAGAAACAGGTTGGTGGGCAGCTCTGTTCAGACAGGACATTGCAAATCCTCACCCCCTGGGATGATGTGCCTCCAGCTGAGGCACCATGGCCTCCAACTAAAGAACAGCCATGTGGTCCTGCCTGGCATAGATGTGGTGTCTTGAGCAAGATCACGTTTTCGCAGGCAGGCAATCTGGATAATTTACACCCTCCCAGGGCAAATGTATTTCAACTAGACTAGAGAGTCAAGTGCAATGCAGTGGACCAAATAGATAGTATATAATAGATTGTGAATGCAGAAAATAAAGACTTATTTAGAAAGAAAACCTTTTTAGTATGCTATTAGATCAGGATGAAACTTTGCCTGAATAATAATTACAGTTGAAATTACACTTTTGTTTTTACACTTTGGGGTTTGGGGGTGAGGTAGCATTGCCAGAGCTAGGAGAAAGTCTGGTTCTTCTTAGTGCACCAAAGCTGCTAACTGGAGAGAATGTATCATTAATATTCCTTTTCTGTTAAGCTCCTTTCCTATTTATCTTCTATTAAATTATGGTCCTTCTTGAAGATGTGCCAGCAGGCTGGGTCTGTTTTATTACTGGGTGCTTCAGCTGCCTGGATCCTTTCAAAATATTGTGTTGAAATAAGGGACATCAGAGGAAGCTGGCAGGATACAAACAGAAGAAGGGTTTAGCATACAGTAGATAATCGACCTGTGGAACCTACTGCAGAAGGATCTTGTTAGTGGAAAATCTTTACATGGCTTGGGGGATGAATGGATGACAGGAAATCCACAGTGGGTTGATACTGAAACCATAGCCACTTTAGGAAAGCCTCAACTCTAAAGCTCTTTCTGTCTTTTAAAATATGAAATTTTATAAATGTTCCATTTGCCCAGTTTGCAAAACTTGTGATCTTTGTTACCCTTACTCCTTGGGCTTTGGAAAATTGCCATACTATTCATTTGATCGTATACAGGAAAAGCATTGTTATCAAGCTGAGATCAGTTACCAATAAAAATATAATCGTAGGCTTAGTGAATTCACAAGAGCCTACTGAAGGTGATAATATGTGCAGATTGCTCTTTTAAAGCCCAAGAGGATTTCCATGCTTCATCAGTATCCTTCCCACCACTGGCAACAGGGAATTATCCTCATCCCATGCACCTTAGCTGAACTTAGAACTCCTTACTATCACAAAAAAAACATGTGCTATTTTGCTTCCATTTGAGAGTGTGTTTTCTTCTCATATGGGAACTGTTTTATATTTCTGTATTTTTATCCTTGCTGGCCATTTTTACACTCTTGTACCCTAGGATAGACCTTCTGGACTTATGTGACTAGAGCTGAAGACATTGTTATCATTGCAGAATCATATAAAGTCTGGCATGATGATGTTTTCTTTTATATTTTCTATTTCTTTCCTAATAATTCATAACATTCAATTCAGCTTTCTGATCACTGCCCTGAACTAAGGTGAAATTTTCAGAGAAATACTCACAATGATTACAAGATCTTTTTCCTGGGTAGCAATAGCTCATTTATAGACCATTATTGTGAATGTGTAATTAACGTAGTTTTTGTATTGATTTGTATTTATCAGTACTGAATGTAATCAGCCATTGCATTATTTATTAATATTCTCACAAAATATTTTTACAGGTCTTGGTAGACAGCTTTGACTACTGTGATTAATTCAATATTATCAGCAAAAAGTGTCTCCTAAGTCTTCACATTATTTTTATGACCACTTACAAACATTTATGGGATTCTACATTTCCTATTACTCTACTAATTTTATAATCATAATTGCTTAGTTTCTTTAATGTACTTTGAGAAGAGACATGGTTAAAATTATTTGATTAGCTCATCCTTAATTGTATGTTTGGTATCTTGTTGCTATCTTCAAATAGCTCTAGCAGCTTTTACTTGAAAAGCCATGTTCATTCATTCCATATTTGACATATTTATCTATTTTCTGATGTTTTTCCATTAATCTGCTCAGTGTATAAGGCACATTTATCTCTTTGTAATTCTCAAAATTTCCCCAGGGGTTTAATTAAATATTGATGTCACATTTACCACTTTCGAGTCCTTGGGATCTGAACTAATTCTAAGTAATGGGGTACAGTGTGGCCAGTTCAAACCATCCTAGAACGGAGTCATGCAGAAATTACTCATGTTCTGGTAGCCAGACTTCACCATGTCTGTTTTGCTGCATTGCCTCCTTTCAGAGGAAAAGCAGTGCAGACTTAGCACCTCATCCACTTGCAGATGAGCAGCACCCTTCATTTGTATCTGTTGCTTTCAATTCCAGGACTTTTGGATTTGCCATGCTACTTAAAATGTCATGACAGGAAGTAGCAAGAACAAGCACCTGCTGCCAGTGACCTTAGTGGATTGTAGAGTGTCCTTTCAGCCGGAAGATTTTAGTGGTCCCTGTGCCAAAATATACTGTGAAAAGTGTGCTAGGTCCTTTATCAATACAAGTGTAATAAAACTAGCATGGATAAGCTAATTTTCCTGTATGAGAGGCTCAAAGAGTTGAGTTCATGGGCAACGGTCTACTTGTCAATTCAACATTTACGAGAAGAAACTTGGACCATACAAAGCCTCACAACCAAAAAAAAAAAAGGGTCCTTTTTCTCTTTCAAATGAACAATTTGGCTAATGAATGCTCACAAGAATGGGTTCACCTCAGGGGAGAAAATAGAGATCCTAGTGGAGGTATTGCATGGCTCTCTCCTTTCATACTTCTGCCAAGGCTCATGCAGTTGAAATTACAGCACAAACCCAGACAGCTGTTCATTGTAGGAAGGAGGTGATGGGAGATCTTCCAAGTATTTACAACAGTTCTTTTCTCTTTATTTAGATTTGATCAGTTTGAAGGGTAGGAAATAAGACTCTGAGGGAGAAATAATTTAACGAAAAGAAAAACACTGCATGCTGAAGGTAATAATATTTTATACAAGAAACTTTGTTTCTGGCCTTCAAAAAGAAAGATGCTTTCAATTTTCTGTAATGCAAAAGCCATTTTGCATGACCTGGACTTCTGTTGCCGTTTTCAAGCAGGAAACTTTTTCATTCCTGTGTAACCTTCAATCTTAGTTGCAGTGATCTCTAAAACTCAGTTACAGTAATGATATTTTATAAAATAGACTAAATAGCAAGCATCAAATATCAGATTGATTTTCTCTTCAGAGATTCCATTTCTTTAATCTGCAAGTTATTTTGCCCTTGCAAGGAGCCTGTTACAGCACTTTCCCTTCTGCTGGTGATGGAAAGAGAACCTGTTCAACTCATGACTTGAGCCCAAACCTGCTAAGTGTACTGGCAATGCTGCCTGCAATTTTAGCACTATGGAAAGCAGACTTGAAAGACTCAAGGTCCCATCAGCCTTCTGAGGGATGTGGCAAGAGTAACAGGTTCAAGAATCCAATTTAAGTCTCCATTTTCAAATGTAAAACTCAGCACTAGAGAAGGTCTTTGGCATATACCAATATATTTTTATTGACTTGAGTTTATTCTACATCAGGACAAACCTACCTGAAAATTTACTTTTAGGATTATGTTTTCCACAATGGCAAACAGATGAATCCAGACAAAAAATTTCTTGTATATTTAGACACAGTCCACAGCACGAAACTCATTTGCAAGAGTACAAATGCTTGAACTTCATCTCACAGAATCTGCCATCTTAATATTTAAAGTAAATTCAAAGCAAATGCAACAGTCTCATGCCTCCAGTTATCTCAACTGCCAGTGGTAAGTAATCCTGGCAAATCCACTTAGAGATAACAGTAGGTGTTTAGATACAGAACTGAAAAAGCACTTTAACCTTGTGCCCGAGTTAGAACAAAGTTTTCCTTATAATTACTTGGATTTCCTGCTTCCGTTTGGGCTGAAACTGCTTTGGGAACAGTTTAACTCATCTATGCAGCAGTTTCAGTCGTAGCGGCACCTGTGAAACAGAGAACAAAACATGAAAAAAACCAAAAAATTGCAAGTCCTAAAAATCCCATAATATTTGTTTGGCATTAGTTATTATTTTGAAATTAAAATCTAAAGCAAAAACCTTCCTTTGAGGAAAAGCTGCTTATGTCTTTCTTTTCTTGGGAAGGTCTCTCTTCCCTCAGAAAAATGCTGAAAATACCAAGAAACAAACATGTGATCTCTGTAAGTTTTTCCAGCTGGGCATCTTTGTTCAGCCAAAATATTCTTAATCTCTTAAGTATGATCTGATGCCACTTCTTTGCAGGCTGCATGAGTCCTCTTCTGACCTCGTAAATTGAGTTTATATGTATACTCGTCTACAGCTGTCATTTGCAGTGCCAGAGGCAATTCAATTGTTTGGTACTTTCATTAGTCCCCTATTGATTGGTTCCTCTTCCTCCCTGCTGTGCACAGAAAGGTACATTTCCTGTTGCTATTTGCTGTTTAACAAAACCCTCTTACTGTTTTTTTGGCATTTTTATGGCATTTGATGCTAATCTTACCTGGTTGTTGTTAAAGCATCATTTTTATTTAATATTTTATTTAAAGCAAACTTTGACACAGCTTTATTTGGCTCTGGAAGTTCTATTCTGAATGCTTAGTCAGTCACTTCTCCCTCCCTGCCTCCTTTCCAGCATCTATTAAGCTGAGTACTGGGCTGAGAAGTGGGAGGCTTTGCTCACCCAGCTGAAGGCATTCCTGACAAACACTGCAGCATACCCTCTAAGGCTGCTGTCCAGCTGGGAAGCGCAGCACCCTCACACACTGTGGGTGTCATTTGCTGGGACACTGGGGCCTCTGAGGTATCAGAGAAAGGTCTGGAATTGCCAGATTACCTCACTGGAGTCAGGTGAGAGAGCAGCCTTGGGAAAACCCTGACCTGCCTTATTCTGGTCAGGGGTGTTACACAAGATCACTATGATATATTAATTTAAAACAAGCTCTTTCGTGCTGTAAAGCCACACAGCACTCCCATCCCATTTCTCCAGCTGGTGCCTTCTGTCCTAGGACATTTGCTGATCCATGGGAAAATGGATCCTCCAGTCCATACTCTTTGGAGGCAGTGTTCTTACAGCAGCTGGGATTGCCATGGTGGGACACATCTACCTTGTGTTTTTGTTCTGATCCCATTCTGTGGTCACCAGAATGTAGGACTTTCTGTTTTCAATTTTCAAATTAAAAATTTCATTCACTCCAATATTTTTTATGATATTGGTTTTGTTTTGTTTTATTGCAGTTTTGAACTTTTGAAACAGCTTGGAAATCTATAGGTCTAGGTGAATGTTGTTTAAATGCTCACTAACACAGAGGAAAAAGTAAAAACTTCTTTCACTTTTTTTTTTACAGTAAATCCCAACAAATTCATACCATGTCTTTTAATCATGTTATTTTTAAATTGTTCATTCTTGCATTCAAGAGCTTTTAGGTGAGTTGGGAGGTGCACTAAACCTTAGGGACATAGGATAGCTGAATTTGCTTATCAGGCAAAACTACACTGAATTTCCAGGTCTGTGTGTTTTCATGTTCCCCAGCCTGCGTAGAACAGGACTAAAGTCATTGGAAATGGCAACATGCCACTTCATCAGTGCTGAATCCTTCTGCCAGAATGACTCAACTTCAGCCATGTGATGTGTAAGTAAAAATAGGAATTAGCAAGAACATTGACTTATGGTATGAAAGATCACATATTAAACGTTAAATTGTTACAAACTATATTTTAATCTGAAAAGTAATAGGACAGACATGAAAAAGCTCGGATAGTGAAGTTCTCCATTACAAAGGCCTTTCTTGATGCTACTGGAAAATGTCAGCTAAATTTCTGACTTAGTCTCCAGAAGGGAAATCCAACTGCCAAAGTCCCAGGATCCAGCATGGAAATCCCAACTGTCATGTAATATATCCCTGAGGGTAAAAAACATTATGCAAGCTGTCAATCTTTTTCTGGCTGTTGCCCACACTTCCCAGAACTTAAATTTGTCCATGAAGTGTGTTTCCATGGATTTCTTCTTCAGCCCTACCACCTGTTGTGGTTCAGGCAGAGCTGTGCTTTGTCCATCTGTGAGCACATGCAGGGGCACCAAGCTCCCTCCTGCCCCAGAAAAAACCCTCTCCCTGCTGCCATCAGTGACAAAGCCACTGCCTGGGACAAGTTGTGTGGCACACAGCTGCAGGATCCTGCTCCATCTGGGACAGTGATGAGGCCTGAGCACTTAGTGGGGAAAAGGAAGGGGAGTTACCAGAGCAAGGTTAAAAACAGTGAAAGTCTCAGGGAAGGGACCCCAGCACCTGTCCCTTTAGGTTCAGCTTTGTCGCAGTGACGCAAGAGAACATTCTGGGCTGCTTGGGGTATCTCTGAACCCAGAGTTACCCTGAACCCAGCTCTGATGGACATCTCCTTTCCCTGTCAGCTCTCTGTGGTTTTGACCACCTTGTTGGGAGGGCAGTAGGCTTCCCAGTAGGCTTCCTGAAAGCAGGAGACCCTTCTCCCTGGCTGAGACACCCCATTTCGATCCAAACTTGTCCAGAAATGGCTTAACATGGTGCAAAGCTCTTGCCTGTGGGAGCGAAGTCACTGAGCTGGTCTTGGGACAAGTTCTTCATCTTCCTTCAGGGAAGTTGAATGTCTTGTGAGCCACAGCAATTCCTGAGCTGGCTGAGGTCCCTCCAGCCTGCCCATGTTGCAGAATCATCACTTCCCTTGCTGAACCTCCCTGCAGAGCCCCTTTGTGCCACCTATCATTTAAAATGACACTCCAGTAGTGCCCAAGAGCCCAAATACTTGGTGGTCTCTGGGGCCCTGGGGGTTGCTCCTTGACATACTTAAAGACATCCAGATGATGGGAGCAAAAAGGACAGGGTACAGCCACACAGTCCTTTGCATTTCCAGTCTTTAAAACAAGTACAGTTCTCTCTACTCTAGCTTGCACAAATGAGGAAGTTTTAATTACATCCTGAGGAAAAAAGTGTGATCCTTACTGCTTTGAGAGTTCAGGTTTCTGCAGCACAAACCTTTTCCTTCAGCTCCCCCGCCCCGAGCTGGGCTGCTCAAGGCTCCTCTGCTTTCTTTTATCCTCACTTGACTCTACAAAACAAGTGCTCAAATCCCCTGTGGATGAAGGTTAGCCAAGACAACATGGCTCCTGGCTTGTCAGATACCTGGTGCTGAGCATGGCAAGAGTTTAATGTCTCATTGTTGGTTTGGGAAGGAGCAAACTGAGCAGAAGGAATCACCACAGCTTATTTGGCATAAGATGAGCCCCTGGACTCTGGGGTAAGGTGCAATTGGACACTCAGGGACTACAGATTGTGCAAGTTGTGTTTTCCCACTTCTATCCAGTGCACATGGCTGCCTGTTGAAAGTGGGGTGACAAAACCAGAACTAAACAAGCAAAGAACCCAAATCATCACATTTTGAAGAGCTGGAGCTAAAAGGCAGCTTGGAAACCAAGTGTTTTCACATAGGCTGAAACAACAGTGAAAATACAATGCTGCAGTTACTGCATGCAAGCACTTGGCTTTGTAGGAGTGCTGAACTGAGACAGACCACCTTGCACACAGGTAATGGATGGATAAAAACTACACTTACGGGAGCCATTCCCCACACATTGTAGCAGATTTAAAACCTGCTGCAAGAGATCAAAGCCAGCAAGTAGTATGTGCGGGAGAGAAAAGCAGAGAATTGTTGGCATTGCTCAGGTTTCAGATTCACTGCATTAAATGAAACCCCTGGACAATCGCAGAAAATGGATTGTAACCAACTGAAAACAAAACCAGAACACTCAATGCATTCAGTCCTGTCCCACTGGAACATGCTGGAAGGATCACCCAGACAAAACCAGTTCAGTTTTGCAGGGACAGCTGGGGTATATGAATTTGGCATGTGGGCAGTTGTAGGTGACAGGAATACCGGGATGTCCTTGTCCTGCCTTTGGGTATACAGCCCCTGAAAAAAGGGAATTTTTTTTATCTGAAGTAGGCTGCAGATCAGCAAAATAGCACCTGTCAGACATCTCAAAGCATTTACATTTCAGCCACCACCTGGACTAAAGTATCTATGCTGAAAGGCCACAGATCAGATTTT
The DNA here is from genome assembly GCA_013397315.1 of Donacobius atricapilla. NCBI lineage: Eukaryota > Metazoa > Chordata > Aves > Passeriformes > Mimidae > Donacobius > Donacobius atricapilla. The sequence goes on along the minus strand of WBMY01014852.1, from coordinate 177,444 downwards.
AGGGAACAGTGATTTTCCTCTCTCCTGAGAATGGAGGGGTCTTACCCATGCCCAGCAGTGTGGTGGGACAGGGCTGCTGTCACTGGCTCTGTCTCCTTGCCCCCTGCAGTCATACTCATTTTGCATGGCCAACATGCACTGTGGGTTCCTGCCCTGTTTTTCTACAAATGCATCCAGCTTTCTCTGGAAAACAACAAGAGATTTCTTCATTTCTGTAAGCAGCTTGTCCCAGTAAGTGCTCTTGGTGGTAAGAATATGATCCTAATTGCTAATTGGATTTCTCTGAATTTGCATTCCAGGAAGGGTTTTTTACTTTTTTGGGGTTTTTTTGTGATTGATTAAGGAAGCTTATCTTTTATTTTCCACTTGGAAAGATACATTCATGCTGCAATCATGCCACTATTACTACCACAGTTATCACCTGATAACTGAAATGAACTGAACAAATCCTATCAGAAGTGATTCTCCATTTTTATTTTTAATTATTACTTTTCCTAAGACTTGTGGCAGGCTGCTATATATATATTGCATTGCGTTATTCACAGTTATAGTATTTTTTAAACTATTTGCACTATATTATCACCCTTCCACAGCATCTGAAACTTCTGTTCTCTTAATACAGAAAAGCCTTCTCAACAAACCCTTTTGGGATGTGGATTATCTACTGACTTTAATTTATTCCCTGAATTTTCGTAACTTCCTTAGGAGTTCCTAGTGACATCCTAATAGGATACAGGCAGCTTGAAATATTTCCAAATGAAGAACAAAACATGGAATAAACATGCAGGATTTTTTAATTATTCACAGAAATTAAATGGTTGATTAGTTGTCAATGGGATTTCCAGGTATGTGCACCCATTTTTTTGGTAAGTTCCTCTGGTTTTTGGTATTAGGTGGAAACATCAACAACAGCCAGAAATTTTAAGATCACTCATCTTACTGTGTGCCATCAGTGCGGCTTGTGTCACTTTGAGCAACACAGCCAGTGCATGGGAGACCAAGCAGAAGTGATACTACTGCTATTTTTCATCTATTTTATTTTAAAGCAAAAGATACTTAAAAAATAGTAAGATTATTTAAACTTATGGATGCCACCCACCAGAGCACGCAGGGAGGTGTGTGCTTACGGACACACACCTCTCTGAGCGCTTCTGCTTTACTGAACATGAGGAAAGTCCAGCCCAGCACGTAAACAAATTTCATCTTATGGCTCATTTGTTCAGTCACAGAGATGGTTTGTGTCCTACCAGCCTAGGACATGAACATAAAATGAGATATTTATTCATCCACTAACACAAACCCTCAGTACACTGTCTCAGTTGTGTTTCAGTCTCTGCTCTGGACTGATGTTGAGAGGTTTTTTTGCTTTAACACAGAGATCTAAACCAGAATGTGTTATTCATCATTCATTAATTCAGCCTATTTATTCAATAATAAGAAGAAATTGAACCCAATTGGAGAACTGATAAAATGAAGAGATCCTATTGGCAGCAAAAGTCGGTCAGTCTTTTCACAATTCAATTGATACATTTTGAGGACATATTTAACAACTTCAAAGGAGAAACAAATCTTTGAACACATGCTTCTCTGTTAACACCAAACCATCACTTCAGGCATTGGAAGGAAAATATTCCAAGCATGTTTATGTTACTGAGACACTGTGTAATTGTATTGCTTTGGATTTTTCCCCTGGTCTATTTTACATATTAGAAAATCTCTGCAAGGCTTGCCCAACGATCACAAAATTTTTGTACAGCTGAGTAGCATGTGCAACTGTCATAAAGAGTGTATATTCAGGAAGGGAAGCTTTTTCAGTTGCTATGAGTAGAATGCAATCTAAAGACACAGCAGTCATATTTTTGTAAATATTCACTAACATGTTTCTATCCTGAATGTGAAAGGAAAATGCATTTTGCCAGGAGTGGTACCAACTCTTTTTGTGAGCAGCTGACACTAAGGGCAGAGAAAATGTTTGGAACTTCCTCAGAGAAATCCTACTATTGGAGATCTCCAACCATGCTGTCCATTCTTCCAGGTAAATAGTTTTTGTGCCTCTGAAAGGTGTGTATGGTTCAAAGGCTGGAGAAGAGACATGCCAGAGTCTCGTGTATCCAGCAGGTAGGGCAGAGATGCCTGCTGTCTTGGCAAGTGGAGAAGGGATGCCACGAACAAGAACAGGAACAAAGAGCCACATCCAGCTTCTGTTTTAGAAACTGGGAGTGTGGGAAAAAGAGATGCAGAGACCCCTGATGGTTCACCAGTCTACTCCCACAGCATGATTAGATCATTTGGGTCAGTTTTGTAAAGGCTTCAGATGATTGAATTAGTCAAGGATAGGTCAGATTATTTCTGCCTTACTGCCATCATTCAGGTGCAGTAAACATATCAGTTAAAAGAGTTTGCTCTGACAGGATTCCTGCTGATACAAATTCAATGGCTCCTATTGAAAAGAAAATCACCTTGGTGGTAGCCCTGAGGAGGCTGTGGCAGCTGAGTGTGTTGGAATGCCTCAGCTTGGGAGCCAAGGAATATCACTCTTTTTCCTGGGAAGAGTACACAAGACTGGCTGTGATGTAAAGGGAGCAGTGATACAGGGCCAAGACCCCAGGTTTGGGTGGCAAAGCTTTTATCTACCCAAGTAAGACAATTCAGCTGTGCTTGCTTTTGAGAATTTTGGGGTCACTGCCCACCACCATGGGCTTGTTACCCCCCAGTTGGATCAGTCCCAATGCCATGTCACACTCCCAGTTGGGAAATAGCTCTTTTCCCTGGACAGTCCAGGAATGTGTTGCAAAGATGCAGTCATACCATAACCATGGTGTGCACTGGGCTTTTGAGACTTAAATATGAAGACTATATGGTCTTCACAACTAATACTTTGCAGGAGAAAAATTAAATCTTCAGGCTGAGTTTCATCTGTATTTCCTCAAAGCAGTAACAAGAACGATGGTGTGGGATAGCAGTACTAGCATACAAGTATTATATATGAAAAACTCCTTATCTGAATAATCATTGGTGAGCTAACGGCTCACTGATGACAGAATCATAGAACTGTTGTGTTTGTAAAGGACCTCTAAAATTATTGAATCCAAGCATTAACCCAGCACTGCCAAGTCCACCACTAAATCACGTCTCAAAGTGCCACATCTAAATGTCTCATAAATATCTCCAGGGATGATGATTCAACAATTTCCCTGGGCAGTCTTTCTAATGCCTGACCTCCCTTTCAGTGGAGAAATTCTTCTTAATGTCCAATCTCAACCTTCCCTACACACCTTGAGGCTATTTCTTCTTGTCCTGTCACTTGTTACCAGTTAAGGTTTTCAAAAACTGGGGAACATTTCCAAATACTACTTTCTGAAGACTTGTAGTTAAAATGCGGATCTGTGCTCTGAATTAGAGGTTATGAGATCTTAAAGCTTTCCCATTAGTCACCCCACATCAGGAATATTTTGTTATGCACACTGGTTATGATTTTGCAAAGCCAAATTGTGTGTGGGACTCTTAAGTTATCTGCATAAAATACACACCTCTTCCAAAGCACATGAGTTTTCTCATAGACCCTGCAGAATGGGTGGATCTTTCTTCCTAATGTCTGAAAACTGTTAAATTCACAAAGCAATACTGAGATGACATAATTATTAGCATTACAGGCTGATCCCCTAAGCAAAAATTGTGGGAAGAGCCCTTTCATGAGAGGGTGGCTGCTGTAGCCAGGGATGGTCTGGCCTTGCTATCACAGACTGACTCCAGCAGGTGCCTTGCCAGTTCATAGATGCAGCACAAGAAAGCACTGCTGCACAGCTCTGTCCATCTGGGTTAAAATCATTGCTACTTGTACATCTTGGCTACATGGGTGGTCACATTTATGACTCAAAGAGCGCTCCTATCCATCATACTGTCCTTCTTTTCAAAGCTTCCTATGTGTTTGCTAATTCTCCCTATGCTCAGAACCAGCCTGCTTTTATATCAGATATTTCTGCCACCTCTCTTCAGTGCACCATGCCAAGGCGTTGCTGGAACGTGAACCCGAGGTTGCGTTTCCCAGGACAGATCTGTCTGATTGTGTTATCCCTGTTTCTCTGCACACTGCAGGCCTGGGACTTTCAGCTGCAGAGCCCCTTGTGTCACTGCATCACTTCATCCTCTCACATGGCATGTGGTGGCATGAGGGCAGCCCGAGCTGCTGCATTTTCTCTAGCAGTGGGTGTGGTGGCGACCAGCTGCAGCTGCCCAGCACTGGCAGTACCATTAAGGCTGGATAGTACAACCTTTGCGGCCCTTTAACAGCAGAAGTGCCCAAGGGAGAAGGGCATGTACTGAGCAGGAGTTTGGAACATCCAGGTATGCAGGAAACGGACATTGACAGCAGGAGCAGGGAAGGAATCACAACTGCAACTGAGACAGAAAAAGTATCTCCTTACGTATGGGACAATGGTCATTACTTCACGAGCTGCAGGTTTCCAGGGCACCATAAGAAAGTGATTATACAAAAAAAACCACAAAAAAACAAAAAACAAGAAAACCCCCAAAAACAAAACCAAACCAAAACAAAAAAAAATCCCTAATTCATATACATGAAGGTTTCTATTCACTTTCAGAAAAAGGGCAGGAATATTTATAATCAGGCACCTTGGAAATCTCCAGCTTTGTTAATTGGTTCATTTCTACTGGAGTCTGAATCAGGATTATTCATATTCACCAGATTACTCTTGCCTTTATCTTGACCCAAAAGGAAAAAGATATGGCTGCGGCCCACCTGAAAATCATAACCAAAAGCTGTTTTAAAATCCTTCACTTTAAATTAGAGTTTTCACAGCTGTCAGACGTCTTTTTGCTCAAAGATGTCTTATAAAGTTTTACATTTTCTCACATTTTCAGTGTTTTTGCTCATCACCAAGGTGGCTGGAGATAGCTGTGAATAAGGAGGAGAAGGAGGTAGAAAGAGAGCAGGGCCCCAGGGGGAACTGCCATAGATGGAAAGCTCCATCTCCTCAACAGGGACAGGGGACATAGCTGTAAATTCTGACAAGAAGAAAGCCCTGTTCAGGCTCCAGAGAGGGAGCCCTATACCTGAAGGGAAGGCACAGCAGCCTGTGTGGTAAGGATGTGGTGTGCCCCAGAAGAGCCATCTCCCACAGCACTCGGGCACCAGGCTGGTCGTGCAGTGTGCTACATGGCTGATTAGGGACTGTTGAAAAATGAACATGTACAGAGTCTAATTACTGCTGATTTATTGCATCAACCATTTAAAATCGAAGAGTGAAAGGTGAAAAAAATACTTTCTTTTTCAGCAAGTGAAAAGTATTGAATTAAACAGATTGAGTCTCTCACCACCATTCTCTAATTATGGGGTTGCTTCTGCATCTGCTATGTAGGTTTAGCTGGAAGTGTTTTCTAGAGACAGGAAGACAATTAGACAAGTACCTGTGAAAAATGTTGGTGTTGGTTGGGTTTTTTTTGCTCTGTAGGAGAACACTGCCAACATGCTATGGAAACAAAAAATACAGAATTGTAGAATTCAATTGTAGAATCCAATTGTAGGTTGCAAAAGACCCTTAAGATTATCAAGTCCAACTGTTAACCCAGCATTGTCAAGTCCAACACTAAACCATGTCTCCCAGGTGCCACAACTACGCATCTTTTAAATACCTCCAAGACTGGTGACTCAACCCTTCCCTGGGCAGCCTGTCCAAGTGCTTCACAACCCTTTCAGTGGTGATATTTTTGTAATACCTAATCTACATCCCTCTGGCACAGTTTGAGGCCGTTTCTCCTCATCCTATCACCTGTTGTTTGGGAAAAGAGGCAGACCTCCACCTGGATACAGCCCCCTTTCAGGTAGTGGTAAAGAGTGATAAGGTCTCCCCTCAGCCTTCTTTTCTCCAGTCCAAACAACCCCAACTCTCTCAGAAGCTCTTCATCAGACTTGTGCTCCAGACCCTTCTTCAGAGGCCAGGGAGAATGTGACTTTTTCCCAGCTGCTACATGGCAGTGTGACACAGAGCAAAGCACTACTGGGCTTTCTCTTCCTTCACATATGGCACTGAAAATATTAAAGAGCATCTACTTCCTCCAGATATCCCTCACCACTGAAGGTGGATTAGGCTGTGGGAGCCATTGGTTTTTTAATGTTTTGCTTGCTCTCCTTTGGAAACATAAAATTTCATTCTCATTTGAAGATGCATCTCATTGCTTTCAACAACGACACCAACCCTTTCTTTCCCTCATACAATGTCACTGCAATTTCACAGCAAGCAGCTGAGAAAAAAATGCATGAATGGCTCTTGGTTCATCGGCAGGCCCTGCTGTGCTGGAGTGGCAGTGCTATAAAAGGGCTAATTGCAGATAGGAGGCCTGCTGAGTTACACATGCTGAACATGGTGCTAATTTCTTGTGCCTTTCCCTCAGACTCCCTAGCCTGTCTAGACCATTCCAGCAGTGCTAACAGAGATTTTTGTGAAGGGACAGATGGGGTGGGGGCAAGGGTCTCACTCTGCCCAAACCCTGTGGGGAAGGTTTCCCTTCAGTGAAGTACTTTCCCTTTGTTTGCTCAGGTCAGGCTGCTTGGCTGGACAACCTGCCTTTTATCTAAATACTACATTTTAAATACAAGATCCCCAAATCTGCAGATCAAGGGTATCCTTAGTTCTCAATAGACCTTCCCACATAGAAAGTAATTTGAATTTCAATCAGGGTATAAAATGTAGTGTATACTCAACAAAGCAACTGAAGGCAGGCTGAGAAAACATAAATGAGCTTCATTTTAGTTGCTTTCAAGTTCCTTTCGTATAATCTTTTCAGTTCTTATTTATTTACTGTAATCAACATCCATCTGATGGCAATTTGTAGGCAATTGTGCACTGCAGTTTGTTCAACATTCAGAGAAAAACTGCATGTTTCTGAAACCTGAGGTAAACTCCACAAATACTTAGAACTCTGGATAGAAGATGAAAAGGCCTCATAACAGGACACATTGTTTTGCTCCAGAAAAAGATATTGGGAAGAACAAAGGAGTACCAGTGGCTCCAAGCAGTTTTTTACATCAAGATTATTCCAAAGACAAAAAAGTTCAAAATAGATTCAGTTCTTCAACCCCTGTGGACTGTGGCAGGCTAAGTCACCTGCATTCAGCTCCTCCCATTGCAGTGGATTTCTACTGAGCCTCTTCCTCTTGCCCTTCTCAGAGCCTCTGGCTTGGTGATGGAGAAACATATTCTGCTGTGAGTGCAGGTGTGGTGTGAGGAGAGCAGGTAGCACCGGTGAGTGGGTGTTTGGGTCTCCTGATGAACAGAAGAAACACAAGAATTTTGACCAGTTTGCTCAGCTGTAAACGCATTGCAAAATGCGTCTCTTGGCATCACTGTTTCTGTCCACACTGCTTTCACTGCTCGTGAAGCCTCCTTCATGCAAAGCCAGGTTTTATTGTGGGAAGAATAACAGAGGTGGAAAATTCCTGGTGTTTAATGCTCTGTTATTTAAACTTCGTGATTTCAAGTGTTGAATGAGCTCTTATTGCTGGCGATAACCAGGTGAGAGAGGCATTAGTTTGAGCTCTGCCAGGCTCAGATCAATAAACTCCCCCACATCCTTACACTTCTCCCTGATCACAGTTGAATAGCTCATTAGCCTTGTTCCAACTATTATCCTGGCGCAGCACTTTTTAAGGTGATCAGGTCCTTCCTTGTAACAGTAATGATGTGGTTTTGTTTGTAAGGCACCAGGCACAATTATAGGTCTGCCTCAGTCCTGAGCAATAAGGAATGTACCAAAGGTCAGAGCAGCCGCCAGGCTCCATGTGGCTGTAAGTAGTAAGCTTGGTATGTCAAAAACTGTTGCAGTTATACACAGATAACCTGATCCTCTCAGGTGAATCCAGTGAGATGCTATGCCGAGGAGAAAATGGAGCAGCCAGTGTGAAACTGCGATTTATAGGGGCTGAACAGCATGTGCACATCTTAAGTGGAGGCTGCAATTCAAGAGGGGCATTTTCCCGGCGGGTCTTGGCATTACTGAAAATTTTCAGGCACTGAACTGGTTTAATATCTTGAGACAGGCTGTGATCTAATTGTTCTCTGCCTCCATGTAAAAGGTACTTAGTTTCTATGCTTACTCTTTTCCCCAGAGCCTAAATATCTTTGAATTTATGAGGTGATCAAGGAAAGCACTTTTTGTGGTAAGCCTGAAGTGTGACAGATCGAATTTTGAATAAACCATTCTTATCAGATGGATCAGCTATTGCCTCTGCCCTGGGCCAACAACCAGGTCCTTTTCCTTTGCAGCCAATAATGTTTTAAATCTTCTTTAACACCCAAAATGCCTAGCTCCTTGCATAAACAAACCCACAAAGCTAGTTTGTGAGAAGTCAAATTCTCCATGGAGGTCTAAACACTCTGAAGCTGAGAGACAGATATGAAAGCTGCTTTGGAATAGCTAAACCCATTTAAATCCATTTTAAAGCCTCACAATTAAATTTGCATGCAGCCAGCTACTGCTCTGTCTCTCCTGAGTCACCATGGGCTTAGCAGCCTGGAGAAAATCAGGGATGCTTTTTCACCACCACAATCCCAATTGGTTTTCTTCCCCCTTTTACCCAGACGAGCTATGGGAAAAAGGCACTGTTGCTAAAGTGCCTTGGTGGGAAGATGATGGGGATAATTCAAAACAAACAAAGTACAAACAGACCCAAAGAAAGCAACGTGTGTTCTGCATCCTCTGACTGAAAGGATGAACCACAAAGCAAGGGATGCCAAGGGCCAGGTGTGCCTCACAGATGAGGGCACAGGGGAGGATGGGTGCAGCATGCCCATGGAGGGGCTGCAGGATGCCACGGGGCTGGGTGCATGCCTGGTACTTCAGGCAGCACAGCGCTGATGGAGTGAGAGTGTTTCTGGGGTGGGGTCAGCACGGACAAATGGAGAAGGCAGCAAATGAGCAAATGTTGCTGGTGAGCAAAGCTGCTGGTCTGGGGACAGAAGAGGCCACATGTTAACTGGGCTCCCAAACATCTCCAGCAACCACTGCTTCTCATGAAAAAGGTGCTGATGGCAGAGGTGTCACTTGGCAGCTCTTTGTCTTAGGAGACAGAGAGGAAATATTTTCTTTGCCACGCAGATTTAGGGTCCCACCTGTCCTTGGGTGCAAATGGTCCATATTGAAACAGATGGCTGCTGTGGACTGATAAACAACCAGGGGCTTGTGTGCCTGTGTTAGAAAAAGAACATCTTCCTGCAGCCACGCAGAAATCCTGGGGCTGGTTAAACAGGCGTTTTTGTCTGCTTTCAAATATGGGCCAGCGCCATGTGTAACGGCAGCTGTGTGTTCCCAAAACATTTCCGTGCAATTAGGTTGCAAGGAGACAAAAGCAGCCAGCCAGACTGGCTTCTCCCTTGCTCTGCTCCAGCCTCAGGGACTTGCTGTGTGCTGACACCAGCCCCAGCAGAGACGCCGCCTAGGAGGCTTTCAGCCTTTTATAACCCAGCCTTGCTTCCTAACTCCTGGAGCAAGGAAGGCATCCATGTGCCTGTATCTCTCACCCTTTTCCTCCTAGCTTCCACAGAAAGTCGATCAAGAGGTCACTGAGCCTGTTTTTGTGATTTTTTTTTCCCCTAGTTATTATGAACATGTTCATTGTAGGTTATTCTGGGTTTCATTCAGGAAGGAAAAAGTAAGACAAGACACTGTTTCAGTCTGAAAAACACAAGTAAAGAAAGCATGAGTGGCACTTTGCATTCTGAGAAACCTGTGAATTTTAGAAGTTGTTTACACAAGATCAAAATATAACAAGACATCTTTTTGAGGAACAAGATTTACTGCACCTTGACTTATCCTGTGTGTGTCAGAAAGTATTTTATGCTTTTATCCAAGGACATCAAAGTGCTCCTGTGCTCCATAGGATACTGTGTATTCCCTTCAGTCTCCCAAATGCCCTCTGTCCCCCTGCATCGCAGGTCCTGCTGCTCCGAGGTGATGTGGAGTCGGCTGCTGAATATGTGCTTTGCTGGGTGTGTGCCCATATTATTGTCATATTGAAAGGTATGTGCCTATCTTTCAATATTCTAAATTAATGATTATTAACCCTTCAGCTGTTCAGAAATACTGTCAGAACAAGCAGTTTTAGCAGAAGAGAGCAAAGAAGGTGTGTGCTTGCATGTGTATTCCCTACATTGTTCCCTCAAATTCTCCAGGCATGAAATAATTACATGTCTAATTAAGTGACAATTACAAAAGCAACACTTTGTATTAGTCCCTTTGGCACAAGGGATCTTTCTTGATGCTTTTGATCTCACCTTTCACAGATTCCACTGAAATTCATGGTAAATTTCCTGAAGTTTTTTGCCAAACTTCAAAGGAATCAGAGTTACCTCCAGCGGGACAATGGCAGGGATGAATTTTTCAGGCCAGTGTTGGAGAGGCTGAGTGTTTTTCTGGCTAGTAGTAGTGGTAGTAACACAGCCACTGTGGATTCAATTTGTTGAATGTATTACAACAGCAGTGTGAAAAAATTACTCTTAGGTTTTGCAAATTGATACTCTAGAGCTTTAAACTAGGATGGGGAGGGACCAATTTACACTTCAAAACCCAAACTGTGCCCTTGGATATATTTGCCAAGCTCCATTAGAAGTTAATAAGGACCGTGAAATCAAAGAAGATACAATTTAGCTTAACTATTTAGATGGCTAATCCATTTGACTGTGGCTATTTTACATCTTCCACTACCCAGTTTTTCAACTGAGTTTCGGAATGTTCAAGCTGAGGTATCTTAAGAAGAGGAGGCAGTTTGAAGGCTTGTCCAACAGACGTCTCCTAAAATAATAGATATCAACAAATTAAATAATCCTCAAATCTCCAGGTTCTTCTGAGAAGAGCGTCTATTGACGCAGTTCGTCACACACACACAAACACGCACTCACACTTTGATCAGAACGCCTGAACTAAAACTTTACTTTATTTGAAAGTCTGACTCCATATATAGTATATCTACAAAGGCTAGGGATTGAGGGAGAAGGTTGACACCTCTCCCCATCCCGTTGGTCAAGACAACTGTCCATCAGCTGTCCATATCTCTAAGACAAAGAATGTAAACTACCTTGAAACTATACAATAACATTGGCTGTGTTTACAGACCAGAGCGTGAGAAAGGACCCAAAACATGAAACTGTGAAACAGAAGAGAAGGCTGAAAAAATCAGGGTGACAGTCTGTGTCCAAAACCTCATTTCTTTTTCAGCTAAGCTACTTCATTCAGTAAAAAGGTCAAGCCTGCCTACAAACCTTATCAACATGCCTAAGAGTAATATGACTCTTTAAATTGTTCCTGATTGAAAGCCTCCAGTTTTCTATGGAGTGAGGTTTTCCCTCTGTGTGTTCCAGCTTCCTCCTTTTTTATATCAGTATTTTGACTGAAAGCAGCAAACTCTTCATTGTTAATAGACTGGCAAGTTGTTTGAGTATAAACTAGAATAAACTTGATATTTTAATTCATCTTCTCATACCAGTAAAAAGAGTAGTGGAAAAGGATGAGTGAAGTATTTCTTTTTCATTTCAACCCATTCCATACAAGGAAATGACTTAGAGCTGGTCTCAGAGATTTCTAAACTCCTGTGTTTTTGTGGCTGGTTGTGCCTAGCTGTGAAACAGACAGAATGGATTTCTCTCCTACAGAAATTAATTTCCAGTGAAGGAATTTTTAAAGTGGTGTAAAGTGACAAAGTGAGAGTGCAGGAAGGTGTCAGATCATAAACACAGTGTTACCTTTCTCTATCCCTCTTTGCTCTAGAAACGGGTATGTGCAACATTGGCACAAGCACTGTGGTGGTTTCTCTAATGCTTGGAGGGCCTAGAGTGAGGCAGAAATAAGAGCAGGATCTCAAGTCCCATTAATTTTTAAAAAAATAAACCTGATCAAATATTTTTAAAGCAACTTTTGCTTTTGCTGTTGTTTTCTTTTAGATATTATTACTGTGATGATAATGTGCCACTTATTCCTCTCCTTCCCCTCTGCCTTGGTTTTTGGGAGTTTGAGAAGCTGCTGCTGCCACAGATCTTTCAATGAAAAAAGATGCAAAATGAGTCTGAGAGCCTTCCACATGGCATAGGAAAGCAGGAAGAAACAAGCATGGCATGCAAAGCTGCAGCTGGAACAGTTTGAATGGTTCTATACTATAACTATAAAGCACTTCTACAAGCTTGGATGCTTGAGCCAGGATCCTTCCTGGCTGCCACAGCTTCCTATCAGTGTTGCTGGAAGCTGAGCTGTCATTGCCGCCCTTTGGCTTCTCATTCCCCTTACATGCAAGGGCCACACTGTCACTGTTCACCTGTGTCCTCTCACACTACAGCCATCTCTGCTTGGAAGCTCTGTGATGCTCAGGATCAGAGGAAGATTTTGAGTACAGCTCTAACTGATTTTGCTTTGCATTTTAAAGCCTAAGACAAATGACTATGATAGCAATTCTGAGGTTAGAATTTTGGAGGGGAGGAGGCATTCTTGGTGCTAGAAGAGAGAAATAAAATAAAAAAATTCAGCCTCTCTACTTCTAAAGAAACGCCAATCATTTGATGTATTCCAGGGCAGAGGGAAAAAAAAAAAAAAGCAATAAAGAAAGATATGAGGTTTCTGGATATTAAATTTGTTTCAGATGGAATACTTTAATACCAAGAACCAAAGAGGAGAGGAGGGGGGGCAGGGACGGGGTGTTTTCAAGGCAGGTCAGGCATGAATTTCTCTTGTTGACATGAGAAATCACTGAAGAGACGTACTATATACTAAAATAGATGTGCAAATGCCTTAGGTGGAAAAAATACTTCTCTTACATAAAAAGATACTTGATAATCACTTATCTGAGTTTCAGAAGCAGCTATAGGCCCTGTACTAGGTCTTGGCTACCCAGAGCCAGCAGTGCAGCTTGCCAGCTTAGCCCATGACCATGCAATCGACCCGCAGTGATTTCCCTCTATGCTGAGCCAATAAAAAAATATTCAACTTTATAAGGACCCCAAGGCTAAAGGTACACATGTATGTTAAAAGAGGAGTAGGAGCAGTTGGAAGATTCAAGGTTTATAATACAACCTTTGACACTTAACAATAAAGCACTTCAGGAATCCCCTGGAGCTTGATGTTGCTAGACTGGAGCTGAGCTGTGAACTGTCCTTAGCTGCACAGCATGAAAACATGACTTTGGTTTTTTGCCAAAACAAGTGAAAAAGTTTAATCAGTTCACATCTATTGATTAATTAGTAAAGCTTTTACTTTCTCTCTAAGAGAAGATTTTTCCAGCAAATTCAAATGCTAAGACCACTCATTTGCTATTGCCTTGCTAAAACTCTAATTTACATTTACTTAATCTAGTGTAATAGTACCCAGTATTGCATCTCAGTGAAGAGCCATGAAATGTGTACGCAGAATAATGTGAAGAAAAGCTTATTCTTTCAGTCAAAAATACTGTACGGGATACATCTTATTAAAATGCTGCGCTGGGAAACTGTCCTTTTTATGGTGCTGCTAATTGACATCTTTCTGGAAGGAGGAGCGCTGTCACCTTTCAGGGTTGACATCAATATTTATTACCGTAGTGACCATAACGATGTCTCCTTACAAATGTTTTGAGTAGTTTTGCCTTCTAACTACTTATTTTCCTGAGCTATTGGGTTACAAAATAATTTAAGATGGAAGTAGTCCCTGGGGCAGCATGACTTATATCATGTTGTCCAGAGCCTTCTGTATTCTATTTATGAATATCTTCAAGGCTGAGGAGTCCACAATGCTTCTCATCAGCAGGTTAATTGATGATTTGACTTTAAAGGGGATTTTTTGTTGTCATTTGTCATTTGCCCACAGCTGCACCCTGCCTACTTCTGTGGATTTGTCCATGTGCAGCATTAAATTATTGTGTCTTACCTTTCCCCTGTGGTCCTGTAGTCCAGGGCTTGGACACTTTGACTAGTCACTGCATGATGTTGACATTCCAGAGTATATTCAATGTTCTCTGTCCTTCTCCTCAGCCTGGTGGTACCTACAGGCCATCGGATGCAGCAGAGCTGAGGCACTGGGCAGCACCTTGGAGCAGCTGAGCACACAGACGTGTGCTTTGCCCTTCCTCCTCATGTCCCTGTGCTAACCTGAGCCACTTCAGCTGGCACATTCAATGTAAAAGTAGGTCAAAAGTCAGCTATGGTGGTTTTATCCAGGCCATGAGAAACGTGAATTAGTTTTTAATTTCTTAATGTCAGAATCTGCTTCTCAGCCTAGCTGAACTGCAGGCTGCGGTTCTGAGATGCCCTTTGCACTCCAGATAGGAGGAATAGCTCCTCCTCAGAAACATTAGTATGTATTGCTGTCAACATTTGACAGCTTTAGGAAACCAATCTATTGTTGCTGCAAAATATTTGTTTCCTGAATAAAGTGGCAATAAATATAAGGTATCCCACTCAGCTTTAATAATCCCATGGTTCTGAAAAGCCACCAGGATCTGGTGGTTAAAATACTGATGAGCTTGGTGAATTAATGCAGTAATGGTACAGCATCACCTTTCAACATTTAGCTTGACTGCTGTGCCTGGTGTATTAACAGCAGGCTAATCCCCAGATTTACAAATGAAACTGAATTCCCTGGGGCACTGAGTGTGATTTTTCTTTCTAATAGGAGATGCTGGATTGATGAAAACAACCACCTGTACCTATAGGCTGGAGAGTCCACAATGCTTTTATTTATTCTCCAGGTGTGACCAGCTTGCAGCCAGCATGGCCAGCAGGGTCCCTGTTAACCAAAATCCCTCAGTATCTGCTATAAATCCAACAGTGGAAGAAGCTTCATTATATTCAGAATGAGTCCACAACAGTCAGAAGCCTGTGCTGGCGTATCTGGTACCACAAAGCTGGCTTCCTGGGGGAGAGCTGGACCTCTTCCAAGAAAGGCTTCAAGAGCATGGGAAATGGAAGGCGGGATAAGAAATACAACAATGCTGAGAGCAGACTGTAGAATATGGATCATCAGACAGTATAAATTCTGCTGGCACCATGGATGTTAATGACTCATCAGGCCCTTTTCTTCTTCCAGGCCCAGTTTGAGTAGAATATTGATTGCTTTACAGTAAGTTTTTGTTTACTGCAGCTAGATTCAAACACAGAGCTGCATGATAATGTGGAAGTAGATTTAGAAGTTTTCTAGAAAAAAAAAAACCCACATATTTTATTTAGGCTCTAATTCCATACAGTTAACCCTTAAACTGTTCTGTTTTTAAGTCATAGGCAAGAGCAAAGAAACCCCCAACAGTGATCAGAAAAATCACTGACATTTCTGGTACTTCTGTCTGCATGTGTTGTCACAAAACTAAAACAAAACCCCATTATTTTAAAAGCTCCAGGGACTAGTGCTGTAACTAGAGGAGCAGCACTGCAGAGCTGGCATTGTGTCACGCACGTCAGATGGTTGAAAATGCATCAGGCTGAGTGTCTGGCAGCACGTGGCAGTTGTCAAAACCAGGACATTGTTTGTGTGCCTACAAGCTGTCTTCTCCATTTGCCTTTTTGACTTCTGGAAGGGGTGAGCAGAAACTGGAATTCAGAGCAGGGGACTTGAGGCAATGCCTCAGATTCCTCCATTTCCTCACCTTTATACGCAGGTAGTGCTGTAAGAGCTGAAGCACATGAAGCATTTTAGCATTTCTGGATGTAAAGTGCCATTGAGAACACATCTCTTGACAGCATTCACAGTCAGTGTTCATCCTTTTTTTTTTTTTTTTTCTGATTACAGGTCTCTGCATAGTGGAAATAGTCCCAAAACATAATTGATAGCAAAGCATACTCTACTGTGTACTGCCAGAGAAATGATACCCCATTAGTTTGTTATTTCTGTTTTCTCCCTCCTGCATTTTCAGTAGACGCAGGGCACTTCAGGTGACACAAACAAGAAGTTATGCTTTGCATCAGGAATTTCTGAACCTCAACTTCCAACAAAACACATGGGTAAGCTAATAAAAAAACGGAAAGAAAAGGCTTTAGAAAGGTCAACAAACTGCTTTTATGCAGGGGTAGTAGAATTTTAACCATAATTATTTTTTTTCTCCATGAATTATTAACATATGCCATAAAAATGCTATAAACACAGAACAAATAGGACATTCTGAGAGAATTTTAGAGTTTGATATTTTTACCTAAAACATACCCTCTTTAATGATACAGCCATTAAAACAGGGGTATCCATAAAAGCTGTTAAACTTAAGGAATGTTACTCTCTTATGGCTACTTTAAAATCCATAGAGACTAGCTCTTGCCTGTTCCTTATGTAATAATTTTGCCATTATGACCAAGAAATTAAGCTGACTGCTTAGAAAAGTAGTCAGACAAATCGGAGTGTTACCTAAATGTCTTCTACTGAAACTACTTTTTTAAGATATTGAATGAATATAGCTCTGCCAAAGACAAACATTTTTCTTTTTACAAATTTAGTGCCTGTCATAAATACTTCACAAGAAGGAAAAATGAAACCTTTCCTGGAAAATAGTTTCAAGGCATGTTTTCTGAACCTTAGCATCAATACCAGCAGTCTTGCTTTGCCTTGTTATTTTCTAATAGGCTGAGCAACACAGCCATTAGCTTTGCCTTGGTACAGAAGTAGCTTTAAAGAGGTCATAGAGAAAACTTAGGTGTTCTGCAATGTTTCCAGGTTTGCCTGACTCCAGGGTAAAACATAAATAACTCCACCACTAACCTGGAATGAATAAGGAGGGAACTAGTTCTTGCTTCAGCAGGCAAAAGATTCTGATTCCCACAAGTAGGATGGGGAATCTTCCCCTGGCCAGCCCCACCCAGGAGCAATCTGCCTTCTCAGGGATGCAGGCTTCTGAATTTCCAGTTAGAAGAAATCCTAACCTGTTCTGAGTAACACACTGAGGAAGTGCAAGAAAGGAAAAGAACAAAACCCCTTGACTAATGCTTTCCTTTCCTTCTCTAGACTGCAGTTTATATAAATAAATGCCAACAATGACTTTCATTCCTGAGGCTATTGATTTTCCAGCACCCTGCCCTTAAATCCATCCAGGCAGAGAATTACACATGAGAAAAGAGGGAAAAGATGGGCTGTAATTGAAGGCAGCCGCTTTCATAACCTCTCAGTTGCTACAGACCAGAGCAAACAGCCTCAGCTTGTTATTGGATTTTAGAGGACATCTGCAGCTATGAGGATTGCAGGTGTGGGTATTTGGTGAGGCCATTAGTCCTCTTTCCCCATGGGGTTCAACCCTAAATTTATGATCAGCTTACAGTGGCACCCCTGAGGTACATCATAGCACTCAGACTGCAAGAGGTGAGAAAAGGCTTTTGACACAAGTCATCCCGGCCTTCTTCCTAGCTCAGGCTCCTACAGAGTGAGCTCTCCAGTGGGGGGTTTGAAAGCTTTGGTTTGCTTGATTCAAACACCAAATAAAGCCCTAGCCCTCATCTGAATGACAGCCCATAAGCCCAGTTAAAGCTGCAGGCAACAAAACCCCTCAGCTATCACCATTAGCCACAGTCCTGGTGGTGGTCAAATCCTACTAAATGTATGAAAAACTTCTAGGCTTTGTGAGAATTTTTTTATAACCCTCACAGAAACCATAATTTGGCACAAAATCTCCTGAGAAAGAAATCAAAACCCCTTGCTCCTGAAGATAACCAGATGCTTCTCACCCACTGAATCCTGAAACTGCGGTGTGGGCTGCCTCCTCCAGAGCTGAGTGGGTGAGGGGCAGCCCTGGCCCAGAGCAAAGCCAAGCACCTTTAGCATTTTGCAGAGAGAATAACCATAATTTGATTTCCCATGGAGCCTACACAAAACAATACCCCTAAAAGTGAAGAAAAGGAATAATGATGCTGCAGCTTCTGCCCAGGCTGTCACTGAGGCTCTGTTTGGTCCTACGGTTAGGACTGGAAGACAGAAGACTAGCGGAAGGCTGCAAAGTGATGTAAGAAGAAAGCTGGGGTTGATGACAGCCAAAGGGTTTGCGCCTTGTCAAGGAGAGGACCTGCTTCCTGAACTAAGGAAGATGGTCAGACCAATTTCCTCTTAGGTCAGGAGAGGTTGGAGCAGGTGCACAAATGTGTTAGCATAGGCTTTTCTGTTGCTTGATTTTGTGGAAGGTGTCTGGACACTGTGATGGAGCTGTGACAAGTGGTGGTATTAGGCTTAAAGTAGAACACGGAAATATTTCCAGAAGAGAGGTGGGCTTCTTCTACAGCATAAAGTGAATGATGAAGAGGTCTGGCAAAGTTTAGAGCCTGAACACTAGTCTTACAAAAATTTTAAAAAAGTATGCTTTGATATTTATGCACTGTTCTGATTCCAGTGCTTTAGAATAATTTGAACAGATGTGTGTATCAAGCAGAAAAAATAACACATCTGTGTGCTGTGCAGGCTGAACATGACATGGATGTAATTAAAACTCTGCACCTGCAGCTGAAGTGATTGTATTAATCTGATATGAGCAACATTAGAGCAGTTAACAGAAGTGCCCAAGGCACAGAATTTCTAAAGGTGATGACAGCTCTGCTCTGACCCTAGTGAGTGGGAGGAGAAGATGGCCAAATTCAAGGCAAACACCCATGGCCTCCTGTGGGGAAGGGGGAGACATTGCTTTCCAGAGAGGGTTTTGTGGCACCAGGAGTGTGAGGGCTGTCTAAACTGGCGCTTTACAAAGCAGGGTGTGCGCACATCAAGGCTGTACAATACAAACCATGGAGGGGACAGAAAGAAAATAATTTTTGTGCATTAATTAATTAAATTTAAAAATTTTTTTTAATCTTTACCTCATCCTAGTTTTATTTCTATTGTTGCGATATTAATACAGTCCTATAGTTATTTATACATAAATAAATAAATAAGTGCTGGGGAAAGGTGCTCAAAATTCTTTCACTGTCCAAGCCAAATAGTTTTGGCATCACTGGTCTAATTTCCCATGAACAAATGTTAGGGGAGGGAGTGCATAAAATCGTGCTTCTCACTTAACTTCAGCCATGCACTAGCAGCTTACAGGAGACAGAAACCCATGCCTTTATCTGGGCCCCAGCTTGCTGCTCTGGCTACAGACACCACTCTACCTCTTGTCGAATGACTTCTGTTGTACTGCATGCGGAAATTTACAAAAGACTTAAAGAGAGAACATAATTTTCTGTCCCCTTTGGTTTCCCCACGTTGCTTCCCTTCTTTGTGGTGCAGCCACAGGTGGGAGCTAGTGGCTGGCTGCTGTGCTCTCACTCATATAAACAACCCTGACACCAAACATAAAATGTGAAGGCATGGCCAGCATCTGTTATTTTACAACAGACATTACAGAAATAGGTATGTGACCTGCTGCTGACAAATCCATGATACCCATAACTGGCATTGCACTGGGCCACTGTTTTCATGATTTACACCTTCTGAAAGCTCTACACCAAGCGCTGCAGAGAGCAAAGGAACTTTCTGCCTTTATGACAGAACAGGAAAGACAACAACAAAAAACACATGGGAAAACTAAAAAGTCATTCGAGAAAAATTATATCTAACACTGGAGATTAAAAATTGACAAATGTATCATAGAAGGGAGCCAGGCTGTTTTGTGGTGAATGGATTTACACTGACTGCAGCCGCTGGATTCACAGCAGCGAAAGCCCTGCTGGGATCTGTGAGCTAAGGACAGAGCCTTTGCAAATCCACAGAAGCAGTGCAAAAACAATCAGCTTGGTTTTGTATTATACAGATGACCATGGCCGTAGGGCTGCATAATGAAGTGCTTCTTTGTTGTTGCAGCATTTTGCCCTTTCACCATTGTTAGCAATTTCTACATCTTTTCCTACAGAGATCTTGAGGGGATTAAATCAGTAGTCTGTGGTGTGTCAGTCTGTGTCGGTAATTCCCTACAATTGAGAAAAACTATCTACAGTCTTCTCTTTTTTCTCTTCCATGCACATCAGCCCAAAATCTAAGTCTCTGTGAAATATTTCTTACTCTGATTTTGATGCAAGCTCTTTAATTTTCAGTTTTTCAGCAGGAAGAAAATATAAGCACAATTCCAGCAACTTCAGTGAAACTAAGCCAGCTATGACTAGTTCATGAGTTATCTATGCATTTTTGTACTCCACATCCTCATCTCACGACTGCTGCTGCCATGCAAGAATCTCGTTTATAATTTTATTATTAGCTGAATCTCCACAAGGAAGCCTTCTCATTCTCCCTTTCCTCTAGATGAAATGCAGAAAAACAGCAGTACCTGATTTATAAATTTTATTCTCTCTATGGAGCCAGAAAGTAGTAGTCACACATATGAATCTCAAGATGATTCCTGTCTAGAAAAATTAAATTAAAGCTTTTCAGCTGAAGTAGAAGGTGCTTACAGTACAGAAATAGACTGTTTCTGGTCAGCAGGATTAAAGGAAAGAAAAGCTCAGCAAGAATGAAGTTGCATTGCAGAGTTATCTCTACCTAGGCAGCCGACTGTAATTTCCATAAACTAAAGAGAAAATTCTCTTCTCATCACTGTTTTCCAGGTCAAAGACTCATTTTTAAATTCCCTTAACTTCTCTTTCTTTTCCTTAATTCCCTCCATGTCTTATCTTTTGTGCTTTATTTGAGAATCAAAGAACAATAAAGTGTAGAGAACAGAGTCAGTGATTTTACGGTACATTTAGTTGCTTATTTAATAGCATATTTTGCAAGTGCAAACTTAACAGAGAGGGAGAAATGCCCTTTTACAATACTATCAATTGCAAACCATGCCCTGAAAGGGTGTTATTTTCTCTTGGTCTCTTAAAATCAATACATGAGCTGTTTTTGACTAAACTAGTTGTCCTGTAGACCTCGCTAGCTTCTCCTTACTCTCTTTAATTCCTCCCTTGACCCAGTCCTTTCTTTGTGCAGCCAGCTGCTGGAAATTAACCTGTCACTGACAGTTACAAAAGTAAAGTTCAGCTTTGAGGCAGATAAGCTGTGTGATCCAGCTCATTGCATGGCCGTGTGAACACTGGTACCAGTTTGAGGGACGGCACAACAACATGGGGCCAGTTGGCTGGCTGAAAGGTGACTGAGGACAGATGAAACCACCTCTTTTGACACTAGCCTTCTCTTAATTCAGCTTTCAGGGATGGCAGAGCAGAACCTTGAGCCAAGCAATGGGAGTGCAGTGATGGAGCTCTCCTGTGGAAGCATAGCTTGTACCGGGTTGTTTTCTGTTGCATATTGTAATATTGTCTGAGCTATCCCAGGCAGTCAATTGGCCTGAATATAGTAAGAGAGGAAACCACCATTAATGAAACAGTGAAATTGTAAGAAAGAAGTGCCATTCTAGTCTTTGATTCACAGTCTCAAGATGAGGAAAATTAAAAATAAAGAGTAAAATCCTGAATTTCTTACAGCTGATGGAGAGGCAAGAGTCAGGTTTACATTCCTGAAGTAGTGGTATGAACATAGACAAAGTAAGGTATGAAACTCATAGCTTTTTAAAAATCCACTGAGATTAACCAGAAAATGTAGAAGATGATTTTTTTTTCCCTGAAATCATAGGAGGAAGTCCTGGCAAACCAGACTGTCATGGTCTCCCCTCTCTTTGCAGAGCAGCCATATGACAGGGTATGTTATCCCCTGGCAGCAAGATACAGCACCATCCGTCACACTACAGGGGATCCCCAAGGCTCCCTGCATTGTTTGTTAAAATTATTATTTTTGCTGTTGCTATTGTTATTTTTTTACCGCTACTATTGCTTTTATTGTGATGCTGTATTTTTAACATCTCAGTCCTCAATAAGTAATTAAATAGTATCTTTGCCAGTTTCTGAATTTGACTATCATTGTTCAAAAGAATAAATACAGAAAATATTCAGTTTCTACTTTTCTGTGATAAGAACAATCTTAAGAAATTGTATACATCCCTTCAAGAACAATACCATTGGTAAGGTTACCCAAGCACAGAAAAATGCAGCCAAATGCTCAAGCCTTTCCTGCAGTAAGCATGCGAAATAACCATATTTTTGATGGAAAAATTGTTGCAGAACACCTACAGTAAATGCATACTCCAAAACTAATTGCACTCCTCTGTTTTATCCCAAATGTATGTGCATGTGAACAAATATCAAAATACATAAGATATTAACTGCAATATATACACACCTCTATGCAGAAGGTAGGAGAAATATACATGAAATTATTTTATGCATATTTTCTAAATTCTTGTTCAGTAGTAAATCTATTTATACATATGCCTTGATATCCAAATAACTTATTCAATTAAAATACCATTGGTTTGTCAAGCTGGCACATTTTTCAACTTAATGAATAGCAGAGTTTTTGGGCTCAGCCTCATTAAGCTATTTAGGGATGGTACTTAGCTGCAAGGAAAAGCAAAAAAGGAGAAAATTATCCAAGCAGCCTGCAAGGCTGACTACTTCTGAGTGCCTTTGGCTACAACCCAGGGTAACCACCACACAGCCTCCTAACCCAGCTCCAGAGCAGCTGAGCTGGGGGCTGCCTCTCTGCTTGCCTCATTTGGGAAGCTGGCAGAGCAAGTCTTTCTCCTTGCACAGCTTTCCATCTTGTGGGTGAAGATATCCTTTAAGTTAATGCGATCCCGTTTTTGTCATGACATGATTTTGCATGTCTCTCTTTACTATGGGAGGTGTCAGGGCAGCGTGGGAATTGCTGTGGCCCTGGGAGTTGGGGTGAGCAGTACCCACAGGGGCAGGGGAGGCCATGGGGACTGTCACTTTCATGTACCCATATGCCAGATCTCAGGGGCCATGCTCACTGCAAGCCCATAGGATAGCAGGAGAAGACTGGTTTTGCTGACACTGGTGTTCTGTTCACCTAGAAATTAAAATAGAAAAGAAAAATGTTATTATAATAGCAGAGAAAACATAACCATATTTTATACTAAAGAATGCTAGCTGGGAAAATCCTTTGCATTTATCAGCAGTTTTTAAACATGAAAAAAAATTGTATTTCTCTATACTACCTTAGCTTCTGCACAATTTCTACACAGTGCCTGTAATGAAATTTTGACAAGGTTATCTGGGACTTTCTATGCATAATCAGTGGTGATTGACTCACAGCTTCTGGGAGCCTAGAAAAAATATATGCATGGCAGTTTTTATAGCTCTTCACTTTAAGCACAGTTACAGACATCTCTGTATGTTTGTATCAGTTTGACTGAAAAGGAACGCAAAAAAGACTTTATTCTTATGTTAGATCTTGCTACAATAAAGACACCACACACTTGTTCTGCAATGAAAAGCAGAACTACATGGCATATTTGTAGGTTAAGCTCTGAGCAAAAAGCCTGTTTGATAGAGCTTTGCACATAGCTGTCGTAAATTCTGTTTTATCCTTGCTAATTTTGTCTCTGCTTTTGACTAAATAATAAATCCCCATTGAGTATCTGAATCCTTAAATGCTGGCAGAATTTGTTGAGGGGAATACCTACGAGTGCTGTCCATGCTGCCAAAGTGAAAAGCAACTCCTTTACACTGTACGGAGCAAATCCAAAGTCCTTTCTCCAAAGCCTTTCTGAGGGTAATTACAGGTATTTGTCAAGCTGAAGCTAATGAAATTTAACAAGGCTACATTGTTAATAAGATGCAAATTTGGGTAAAATCCGAGAGGTCTGATCCTCCCTCACTAAGACTGTCTTGGTTTGGAAAGACAGATGTCCGGCCGGGGAAGCTGGACCTTCCATTGGAATAGAAAATGTAACCCCCCCTCCCTCCAAATTATTATAATTTTGTAATTGGGGCTTTTAGGCAAAGATATAGGAGTAGAAATAACAGTTTTTTACTACGAATAATAAAAATACAAATGGAGTAGTAGAAACAAACAAACAAACAGGCAGACAGACAAACAAAAATCCTAGAAACACTGACAGTCAGAATACAGCCTGCCACCCTGTTGGTCATGGTGTTGGATGCAGTCCAAATAAGTCCTCCTGAAGTAACAGATGTGCTTCTGTTGGAGTAGAGATGATGTCATTTTATCAGTCATGTGGTGAGCCTTAATGGCCCATTAACAGGAGATATCCCCCAGAGGGAGAATGGGTCGTGGAAGAGATAAGAACACTGCCCCACCTGGTTTTAACAGGTGACTCATTAACCGAAGACACCTGCCCCCTCCCACCTGGAGTTATGAGGAATGGGTTATACAGGAGATAAAGAAAAACAACTCCCCAACTGGTTTCAACAGCTGGCAAATAGAATACACATTTTGGTTACTTATTGCAAATCAAGACAAAGACACATCTCAGGGCAGAAAGAGATGCATCCTTTTGGCTGTCCATGGGGAAGCATGACTGCTTTCTAACCAAGTCTTTCCTTCTCTGCTCTGTGCATTTCACAGAGACCCTGATGCCAGCCCAGCTGCGAGCAACAGGCAGACTCACAGCCTTTCCCCTTCCACACATGAATTTTCCTTGGCCAACAGCCTTGACCAGGGAGCCTTGGTGTCAGTGTAGAGTCAGATTTAGTGCCTTTTAACCGGTAGAGAAAATCTGGCTTCAGCTTTTTTNTTTTTTTTTTTTTTTTTTTTTTCCAATTCATCACTGACTTCTAAAGAGCAGCTGGTATTTACCAATGGAGAACATGTTGGCATTGATCAGGGAAGGCAGAAGAGGGTCAGAAAGAGAAAGAAACACAGGACGCAGGTAGCATAGAGGGAAGAGTAAAGGTTAGGACCATAAGGAGGAAGATATGAAGGAAGTTAGTGAGATATTTAACTCTGTAACACTGTTGATTGACTGTGTTGATTCAGGAAGATAAACTGCTATTAAAAGTTTTCTGGTGTTTAGAGGCGTCTCTTGCAGAGTTTTTTCTTTCTTCTCTGAACAAGTATTGTGAACATCCTCTTCTCCATGCACAAAAACTGAGCTTTTCGTTCTATCTTATGCTTATTAGGCTGACATGAAGTCCTTTGAGCTGCAATGTTTTCAGGAACAGTCAGCAAGTCCTTCAATTTTGTGTCTGCAGAGGGGTAGCCTGAGAGAAGAAGCAGCAGAAGGAGAGGTAGCCACAAATCTTCTGTAAGGTATTTGCTGGGCTCCACTTCTAAGGCTGATGAGTTTTTGAAGCAAGGCTTGGTTGTACCGTGGCTCTGGGGTATCACACAAACAACAGAGTGGCTAAGGCTTCACAGGAAGAGGAAGAATTTGGACTGCGCCCCAAGTTCATCCCAAAGGTCCCAGCAACCTGCAGATGCCTGTGCTAGTGGGGCTGAGTTGCTTGTTTCAGAGACTTGGAGAAACTGTCCTACCCACCAGGGCCCTGTGAACTTCCTGTGTTTCAAGTGCAATAGACAACATTTTGCAATATTCCTAATTCATATTCACTTGTGTACATTTACGGGAAAAAATATATTCAAGAAAATAGGTCACACAAACCCACCCTACCACCCTTCAGGGCTCAGCTGGATTTTTTTGCTCAGGACTTGGCAATAAGAGCTACCTTATCAGCAGAGGTGCTACACTGTGCAAAAATGGACAGTTTATGTCTTAGCTTGAACCAAAGTAGATAGCCTTCTGCCTGGGTTTATCCTGCACCAACCTCTCCAGGACTGCATTTCTGGAGCAGTGACTGGCCAGCTGGAATGTACATGGCTTTTCTTCATGGAGCCCTGCAAGACTGGGTTACAAAGGGCAGAAGTATAGGTGCCACCATGAATTCAAAAGCAGCAATACCTGAACTGTCCATTTTTTTTCCATCATTATCTATGGCTTCAGATGACAGTTCTGAATTCACGTGAACAGCTCAAGCCAAGATATCAAAGGTGGAACAGGCCCTCTCAAGACTATAATTTCCCCATTTCATATATGGAAAATACATGAGGTAACATATTGCTCCAAAGCCAGGGTTTTGGATGGCTGTAATCAGCCCAAGAGCACCAAAGTCACATGTGTACTCAAGTAAAGCCAGTCTGTCACTGCCCCTACAGCATTCTCAATTCTATTTACTAAGTGCTTATCTGAAAAGGAAATGGAATAAATCTGTCAGCAACAGTCTTAAACTACCTCTCACTGTGTTCTGAGCAAGTGCTGGATGCTGCTTCCTGGTGAAGGAGGTTGTGCAAACTGACACTTTGCTTCTCTTGAAGGAGTCTGGCTGTGGAGCACCCAGAGGGCCAGCTCCTCACCAACTCACCCCACAGCTTCAACACCCAGGGTGCTTCCTTTGTCCTGGGCAGACTGCTTTCCAGGAGAAATTCAGGATAAATGAAGCGCGCTAGGGAGAACCACTTACTGTTTGAGACTCTGGTAGGTCCATGCCCCTTTGACACTGAAAGGTGTGACTGCAGGTCCTGTAGTTACACCTACGTTAGTGCTAAATGGGCCAGCTCAAAGACTGGTGCCACTGAAGCACCTGTTCACCTGGCCTCACTGCCTGGGGGCTGGGAATCAAATTTGCTTGCAGATTTGGCTGACAGTGCTGCAGCACAAGTGCTTCATGCCTGGCTCAAACCTCCTTTACATCCTGGGTTCTCAACACTTTGCTCTTTCCCTTGTGTCACCTACTCTCTAGTGCTGACACTCTCTTAGCTTTTATGAGTCAAATGGTCAGGGATTCAGAGACAGTGAGGCCAGAAAGGCTACCACAGATATCTACTTTGATCTTCTATAATAGACAGACCACAGGATTGCTCTGATTCAGCCTTTGCTACACTCAGGCTTTTAGAAAATCCATTATGAGCCAAATGCATCGTGAACAGTCTAACTGAGCTCTGTGTGTGTGTGTGTGTGTGTGTGTGTGTGAGCACTGAGCAGCAGGTGTCTGTGCAAGACACCATAACCCACAATCACAGCTGCCCCCTTCTGGGCATGATTCGGCACAGTGCCCTGCCCCATTGCTGGGTGTCAAGAAACTTACAGATGTGTTATATCTTTGAAATTTCTATTTTCCCACTGCTTCACCGCAGTCACACTGGTTGTAACTGGACAAACATGCTAAAGATATTTTCAATTTGCCTGAATGTGAGGGGAAGAGGAAAACCAAGGGGAGTGGAACTGAAAGATACATAGATTTTGCTATCCCTGGGAAAGCATGTGAAAAATACCCTGTATTTGGCCAGCTCGATTTTCCATCTTTTGTATTTGTTTTTCAGTGTGAAGACTAACTATCATATCTCTCTTCCCTGTGTTTAAAAAGCAAACAGCTCCCTGGCTGACATACATCTGAGTAAACTAAATAGGTTAGATCCTTTGTTTTCTTTCTCAAGAGATATTTTTCAGTTCCTCAGTAATTTCTGTGGCCCCTTCCTGAATCTTCTCCAGTTTTATCAACATCTTCCTTGAATTTGTAGGCATCAGATGAAACAAAAATTTCAGCAGCAGTCTTCCTGTGGGTACAACACAAACCTCTCTGTTCCTTTTGTTTTGTACTGCTATAATCAGGATATAGGAAAGATGAGAGCAAGTGGTTTTGCCATCATCATTCTGAAGCTCATGTTGAGCCGGTGATACGCCAGGACCTCCAGCCTCCGCTACAGCTCTCCCCAGAACTCAGCTTGCAGTCTTTGTAGAGCTATATTTCCATTATAGATCACACTCAAATATATATTGTTTACTTGCATCTTATTTACTGATAGGTTTGTATTGCTCTGTATCAGAGACCTGTTTTCTTCATAATTGATTAGTGCACCTTTTATTTCTTTTAACGTTTGCAGATGACTGCATTTCTCCAGGTTGTTACTGGAGAGTTTTAAATGGCATAATGTTAAAAATTTGTCTCTGTGGGAACCATTAGAAATGTAACCATGAAAACAAAAGTCCCCATTACATTTTGAGACCTACCAGAAAGTCTTTAATCCACTCTGCCTCTTAATCAAAATGCCATGCCATGCCACATCATACATCCTGCGGGGTCTGTTACAACAACCTCAGTTGGATTTTACAATCAGTCTTGCAATACTATCAACAGATAACAAGCTACTTTTTAATAATTGCACTTTGTTCAGCATTAAATATACCACTTTCTTTTAATTTTTTTGTTAGTTGACTCTTGGATCAGCTATAGAGTATTTTACCTGGATTTGTTTTAGGCTATTGAACTTATAAATGGACTCTTTTTTTGTCTTGCCAGGGAAGATTGGCAAGATATAGCTGATTACATGGGGTTTTTTCCTACGGGTGCAGCAACAGATGTTTATCCAAGATATAATGTGACCTTGGCTGGATTGGTGTGTGGAGACATCTGCCTTTTTATCATCTGGGAAGCTGCTGTGTTTGGGTCCACTGCACAGCTCCTTTGCTTTTCCTGGAAAAGTTTAGAAGCCAAAGGTTTTGGTCTCCAAGGTCAGACAAGATTTACCCAGA
Organism: Donacobius atricapilla; assembly: GCA_013397315.1. Classification (NCBI taxonomy): domain Eukaryota; kingdom Metazoa; phylum Chordata; class Aves; order Passeriformes; family Mimidae; genus Donacobius; species Donacobius atricapilla. The sequence continues at coordinate 149,153 of WBMY01014852.1, read as the reverse complement.
GGGAAAGGAATGGAGTGAACTTCAGGCCTGACACCAGGAAAGCAGAATAGTATGCAGGGAGGTTGTGACGCTGCAGAGAGGGTGGCTGGAGGCCCTACATTGGCAGCACCACTTTTGGAGTCCTTGTGCAGGACCAAATTCCTTCCATCATGCTCATTGTTATTGCTTCCCTGAGCTCCTGTTCTCTGTGCTTCCAACCTTTTCGTGGGGATGTAAAAGTCCTGTGTGTATCTCTACACTCTTCCTTTTTGTCCCACTTTAGCTCTTCATTAACTAGTGCTGGAAGGGATAGAAACTACTGCTTGTCCTTCTGTTTCTTACTCTGGTTCTAGAAAAGAGACCTTACATCTACTGAAGAGGTCATGTTGTAGTGAGATTTCCTGAAAAAACAAACTTTCTGTACCTGAAGGTCATGGATAAAGGCTGTTGCCTGCCTGAGATTTTTCTGGAACAACAACAGCGTTGCTTTTCTATTTTTATCTTCTGTTTCCTCAAAAGGGATTTGACATGCAACACAATTGCAGAAGGGGGTGGGGAGGCGCTCCTAGGTAGAGCCTGAAGGACAATATTTTTGGTGAAGCTCTGAGCCTGCATTCATTTTCATTAACAGAGTGTGGAGTAGAGCTGAAGGTGGTATAAATCAGAACAGCTGGTGCGTCTTCAATGGACCTGTCCCTGGCCACGTCTGTTGTGGGTCTGACGCTGAAATGAAGGACATGGTATACAAGCAGATATGGGTGTGATTATTTTTTCTGATGAATCCAAAATACATGGAGAATGGGGTTGCTCCTTTATATAAAAAGAATCAAATAAAGTAGCTGAGATAATAAATGTGCCCTTTAACCCTTCACAGGCATGTAGAAAGTAAAGCTCCTTCATTAAAACGATTTGGCAGTAGAACTGGATTTGATGGGTCTTTGTAGTCATGCCTAAGACCTTGTCCCATTTTCTTCCTTTCCCCTACCTGCTCCTTTAGTAGCTGCCTGAATAATTGTAAAACAAAGGGGTGAAAATCAGATGCATTTTTTCTAAATAAAGCAGCAATTTAAAATCCCCTATGAATAAATAATCCATATGTTGCCTGAATCTTTTATGACATGAATTCCAAAAACCAACTTAAAAAGCTTTCTCTGTTGTTTTGGAACTGGGTCAGAAAATCCGCTCAGGGAATTTTTAATGAGCTAGGCAGCCTCCCAGCTCTGGGTTACTGGTTCAAGCACGAATCAGGTTAGTAGGCAGCAGAATTTGTCACTGCAGCTGAAGAAGCCTGACACACTCCTCACCACAGACACCCACGTTGCCATGGGCAATCGGGGCACAATGAGCACAAAAGCACAGGGGAAAATGGGGAAAGGGTATAGAAGATGAGAACTGCTGAATCTCCTTTCATTCAACACCTGCCCTCTCACCCATGCCCCAGCTTGGACATTGCCCTCCTGTGTCCTTAGTTTCTTTCAGCACTTTCTCCCCTACCTCCAGCTGTAAAGGGACCATTAACCTCAGCTGGGTCACAGATAATGAAATAACTGCTTTTGCCAAGGGAGACCTTAATACACATAAATGGGTATCAGTTAGCAAAAGCTGAAAATATTTTTTTTTCTGGAGCTGTGAATCTTCACTGTCGACAAAATTCCCAGGCTTGATGTTTTCTTGACCAGAACAGACAGCCTATTTTTGACCCTTTATCATTGCTCTGTAGGTCTTGTATAGACTGTGCCCAACTTTTTCAGTGTTTTTCTTAATAATTTTATTAAGATTTATTCTTTAATGATTTTTTCTTCCTTTCTTCACCATGCTTACTCTGTCTTTTTAATTTGCCAGCTTTTCTTTCCTAATTTTCCTAATTCTCAAAGGAAGACTGTGCTACTAGGGCCACATTTCTTTCACCACTTCCAAATATAGAAACCTTGCTGTCATTCCAGGCTCTCCCATCAAACTTCTCAAACACTTCTGTTTCCTTCCTAGCTTTCAGACATTGAATGCAACCAGTCCCACTGGTTATCATTCCACAATTCACCCCCAATGTTCTGATTGATAAATATTCAGATATCTCATCTTAATGTTCTCAGGCTGGATCCCACAGCCCTCATGGATGCAGTCAAGGGACCATGGAAAGGATATGGAGATATGAGGAGCTACCCAAGGCACAGCTCTTTAGCAGCTTCCTAGCACCCTGGCTTCCCTGATTGACTTCCCATCTCAGCTCCATCCTCCTTTTTTCTGGAAACTGGAGTTCTTGCAATGTGCTGGGATCTGTTGCAATATATAAATATATGCAGGGTTATATTGCATGTATATAATGGGCAGTATTTGGGTCACATTATTGTGATAAATTTTTTCCTATTTCTCCTCTATTCCAGGCATGTATGTGTCCTCGTGAAAGCAGAAGGGGAGCTCAGGTACTGCACAGGGCTCTGTCATCAAACAAGTGGCCTGCACGGGCTGGGAGTCCTCCTTAAATGCTTCCTCCAGCCCTGACTCTGCTCTGCCAATGAGGAAAGCATTGCCAAAGGGTCAGGTGCAGACAGGAACACCTATTTTGTCCAGTTACACATTTTTATTATGAAGGATTCATAAGTATGTAAAATATATCTTTCACAAGTTAGAGAAAATCAATTAAGAACCAAGCTGAGGATGCAAAATGACATTTCTTTTGTATGTTCCACAAAATGATAAAAACTCAATTGAATCACTGATGCCCCTTCACCAGCGTGACTCACAGAAGAGCCTTAAGGAAAAAGATGGAGCAGAAAGAAGGGAATTGTGGAAATGCATTTGATCAGGTTTGTACTTTTTGGTATTTTTAGACATATCTGCAAATATGCACAAAGCAGCTTTTAGTGCTGTACCTCATGCTATCTGACTGAGACATTAATTTTACAGAATCCTAAAAGAAATCAATAGTAAAACTTTCAGACTATGCTAGACAGGATGACTATCTGCTCACAAATCTCATTTTCCTGTTGTCCAGTTGCTGGGAATGAGAAGATCATCAAACAAAACCGTTTCTGTCAAGTTTAAATACTTCCCTTAGCTGTATTTGAGGAACTAGCAGAATAGAACCAGTTAGCATACTGGGACAACCAGTAAAGAACGTATTTTTTCAGGATGATAACAAAGGTAAGGTGTCTTTCAGACAGAGGAATTGCAGCCTCTGGGAGCTAATCAAGTCATTAGAAATCACACTCTTCGTGCACATTTCATTGGAAACTGTGATTATGCCCTAGATATCCAAACACAGCACTTTTCCAATGATGAAGGGAGGCTGTGAATTACACTGGAATTTTTTTTTTTAAAGAAAACTACTAATAAGAAATAGAATAGAAATAAGGACAGAGAATAACTGCTAGTTTATTTTACTTCTTTCTTCTTTCATATGGAGAGCAAAAATAGAGGTATTTCCTGAAAAGGTTATTTTGTGAACACTGCAAGTAATGCCAAAATACACACTTCTAATGCGGTGACCTGTTTTCATTAAGAAAGATGAGTGTTAATTAGGATGAAATAGGAAGACTAAAGCCCCTGTCATGCCCAGCTAAACCAGAGTCAGGCGTTTAGGATATTTTGATTTACCTGAAAAGAGAAAAGCCAAGGTTAGGGTTGCATAAATGACTCAGAAAATGCCATTTCTGGAGGGAGGAAGGAAGGAAGGGAGGAAGGAAGGAAGTCCTAAGGAGGAAAGCCCTAAGGACACTGAACATAAGGGCAGAGCAAGGCTGTGAAACATTGACTCCACTTAGTTTAGGGAACTTGTTACACTAAATAAGCTATACACCCAGAAGAACAAAATGTTATTTGGACAGGGTCTGGGTATAAACAGATTATTTCTGAAGCTCCTATTTCTGAAGCTCAACAAGGAACATATTTGACTGATCTCTCTCTGTGAGGGCCCTTTGGCACCAAACTCAGTGTTATTAACACTTAGGGAAAAAATAACATATAATAGCTTACTTGGAGATGCAGAAGATGGTTAGTAACAATCAAAAGGCTGTTTGGAGAGACATGGAAATAATACAAGACTGAAGGAAACTGGCAAGGTCACTGAACCACAGATCTCAGCAACTGCATCAGGTGATCCTTCTCTTAAGTGCTTTGTTTCAAGCCTGGTTAAGTTCAGGACTAATACATGTGTTGGTCATTCTGTATCAGGCAATTTAAATAAGGGGCAACCATTTACACAGACGACATATATTTGATCTTTCTCTGTCAGTTTGACATGTATTTGACATGCATTTTGAAGTACGTGTCATCAGCATTATGATGTGTTGACGACACATGCTGAAATGCTGTGAGGGAAAGAAACTTCCTGGGGAATAATTACCCGCAAACAGCCCTTTGGCAATTTCTCAGGACTAGTTGATGAGTTGGGCTAGTCTTGTATCAATTTTTTTAGTTCACATTTGCCTTTCAAACAGGGAGAACTATGTTTTTAGGCAGTATATCAGGTAAATATTTAATGGTAAGAAAGTTGCTTTCCTCCAGTCCGGATCTCTGGATGTGTCTCACAATAGCTCTGTAATGCTTAGTTACACAAATGAGCAACTCATGAAACACGGTGACTTAGGTGGGCATATCTCACTGCATTTTGGGTTGTCTGACTTGCTTTTACTTTGAGGCATTTTTCTTCGGCTTTCTGCGGACTCCAAATTTCTTTTCCCAGAAAGGACCTTGCAATCTGATAAGTTCAAGCAATTTGTTGCAGCACTGATCAGACTAAACATGCATGTTTTGTTCTTTATCTTTCAACAGTGGAGGCTTTGTGGTCAGGCATGGCTCCCTGCCACCCAGGAAAGAAAGGACAGAGCGAGCCCAGCGCTGGTGCAGCCGTGCGGGTGAATGCTGCGCTGGGCGGTGCTTTGCGGGCACCCCGGGCGTGCCACTGTGCCAGGCATCCATACACGCTGCACCATTAAATCCATAAATGTCACCTACTGCTGGTCTGCGAGGGTGAGTCCTGGGTTTCTAACAAATGGAAGTGTGATAGGAGGAAATTGCATTGACTTCCTCATAGCAAAATTTTTGTTTGAGGAATTACAGGTGATGTCTGGAATTGTTGGACACTGTCACTGTCACCACTGCTTCCAGTTGTTCTGCAGTTCCTCAGAGGAGGACAGCAGGCTCCAAAACAGGAAGGTAGCTACACTGAGGGACTACATTTACAGCCAAAGCTGGGGGAGATTAGTTCTGAAGATGCTTCTGTGACCATTCTTCACAGATAATTTTTAGCAACTGTTTGCTGGAAAGACTTCCCTTCTTGGAGGAGAAGGATAACTTCAGTGACAGGAAGGGATTCACAGGCTTTTACAGGTAAACTCCTGCCATGTAAACTCGGCTTTTTTTTTTTTNTTTTTTTTTTTTTTGGTGGAGAATTTTGGGAGGGGAGACAAAGAAAAAGACAACTGATCCCAAAGCCCAAAGTTTCTTTGTATCATTTTGAGACTGAAACGTAAAAAAAATCAAATGTCAAAACTTTTAGACTGAAACACCAAAAAGTATTAACACTGAGATACAGCCCATTAAGTCTGTTCTTTATCTTTCCACCTCTCTGTTTGTTGTCCATTTTCTCACTTGCCTGAATCCAGGTGTATTCTAGCCTCATAGAGCAAGAAAGAAGGGCTAAATCATGATAAAAGGTCAGACTGGGGTGAAAAGATGGAGAAAAAGAAAAGATTAAGAGGAGGGAAGAAAAAAGGGACAGGAATTTGGTGTGTGTGTACTACATCCTCTAAACTTAGATCTCCCCTTCTCCAAGGTGTAAAAGTACACAAGGATCTTCCTGGGCCTTGAGGTGTAGGTTCTGCTACTACTACTGTGCAGTGCCCACCTCAAAGTATTCAAGTGCCATCTTTAACTGCAATTTGAGTTTTGTCCCTCACCACTATGCAGGAATTCAGAGAAGCACTTCTCAGCTTGGATGTTTAGATGCTTTGACCTAGATTCCAGGTAATGGAAGAGATGGCAGGCTCCTATCTGTCTGCTCTTGTGACAACACCGTCCTTCAGCTTTAGTAACCCCTTGCATGGCCGTATCATGCTGGTATCTCAAAACCATGAGTAACAAATGCACCCAGGTCTTGGTTAATGATAGCATGCAGTGAAAACATACTGTCAGCTTTAAATGTCTGTAGCTGAATAGTAGGAGGGACATTTAGGTACTAAGGAATGACTGTTCTGTCAATGTTTTGGGGGTGAGATATCTTGAAATAGACACAAGTGGCTTAAAATACCATATGGTATCTTACAGTGTTATGCTCTACTGTATTAAGATTCCTCCACCTGAGAATAAGGATTTTTCTCTTCTTACTTTATTTGCATTTCCTCTTCCAATCTGAGGGCTTCACCATTTCCCTTTCTTTTTCGCCCTTTGTATTTCCTCTATCCTTGTGTACCTGTCATAGAAGACAATGAGGAGGTGCCCTTCCAAAATCTCCTTACCAGGACCAAGAGCAACAGCAAAGCTAAAGATTAACAAGCAGCAGATGCAGAGAAAGCAGATGGAGACTGAATGTAGCAGGAAGCAAATCCAAAAGATCTCTTCAGGGATCATTAACATACAGAAACCCATTAAACTTTCATGGAAAACCCCCAAAAGAACAAAAAATAACAACCACAAAAAACCAAACGTACACAAGAACCTCCCAGCAACAACAAAAAAACCACACAACAGAAAACGTCTCAAAATAAAACAAAAACACCATAAAAATGTCTGTGTCAAGGAAATGAGGACTCTGGATTAGCTAATCATCAACAATTCATAGTGAACTCCCTTCTTTTCTGATGCGGAATTGTACACTGAAGATCAAATCAAACACTGTTTGAGAATGTGAGACATACGTAACTCCAACACATACTAAAGATATTTTCTTACCACACAACCCATCATCTTCGCTGCAATGAGGCAGAATTTTTAAATTGTGTCATGACATACATTGCATCACCTGGGGGGTTCCAGGGGTGTTGCAATCTAGCCACAAATGATGAGCAGGGGACTCCTTTGGCTTTAAAATCCATCACTAGTGTCTTTCCTTTACTCCTTCTTCAATCCTTCTGGTTTAGGAATTTATCATGACAGATCAGAGTTAAAGACATCTTTGCATGAAAACCGGGATGGATTTCGTCTGGGTGAGAAGTGTAAAACTGATTATCACTTCACAGTCTTTGAAGTGGGCTGGGCTCTATTGTTTTGGGTTTTTTGTCCCTTTATGACCATTATGCACATGTCATAGATCTGAAAATATTGTCAGACTAGACTTGACTGAGTTAAAAATCACTTTGACATAAAAGGGAATTTTTTTCCTTGAATCAGTGCCGCAGGATTGGCCTGACATTAGGATCTGTGGGATTTCAGATAGCACACTTATCTATCCTGCCCTCTTGACAGCTATTTATCCCATTTTCTCTTTCTGAAGGATCAGCAGTTTAACTTAATAAGACACGGGACTGGATTCTGTGAGATGAGCATAAGCCAAAGGGTATCAAAAAGGAACCAACCCAAACCCAAACAACAAATGAAAGACCCTGAATTCAAAAGCAGTCTCTCTATCATCCAAACCAGTCACAAGTACAAAGCTTCTCTGGGATATTCTGAAACAGTGTACTTTCTGTGGAAAAGTTATATATCCCTCTTGACCAAAGCCTGTCATTCCTAGGCTTCAAATTGTGAACTCAGATAGTTGCAAAGTTTTCTTACTCTGAATTCAAAGGGAATATAATATTACAGAGCTTTCAACTTCTGCTCTGACAGTGCCTTAAGAAACTTTTTTAGGATTAAATATTACATAAGAAAACAATGCCTGTACCTGTCAGTGTAACACCATCCATGAGTAACATGCTGCTGACTTCTTTCCCAGAGGGAAGCAAAAAGCCTATTTATTTAGCGATCTGTTATATGACTCAGTCAATAACTCTTCTGTCTTGTTCCCTTGACTATTCATTAGTTCTAATTAGAAATAAAAGCTTGGAAGATAAAACTGGGTCTGCTCAGTTAGTTTATTGATTACAAAATTTAAGACAATAATCAATAAAGACATAAATTCCTTTCATTTCTAGAGACCTAAGGCAATTCATTGCTCCTAAGGGCCACTGCTCTTTATGGATGTTCCATACTCCAGATTCAAAGAACTCTATTCCAATATGCTAAATATCCTCCACTTCCTATTACTGGGAGTAATTAAGGTTGAAGTAGCCCAAGTGATGGAAAAATCAGTGTGCCTTGTGTGGCAAGGACAGCAAGGCAGCAGCTGACAGCACCTTCTGACTCACTGTGGTGTGGTGAGGACTTAGCCCAGTGTGGGATGGGATCACCTCCTGGTCCCTGCACACAGGCTGGCTGAGGGAGCACTAGGGTCACATCTGTGTCCTACCTGGGGCACTGGGCTGTTTTGGGAAACTCACTCCAGGGCTCAGATTTGTCAGTGGCTGAGACTTGAATGTTGCTGGCAGAATATTCCCCACTTTCGCCTCCCAGTCAAGATACTGGTCTCAGTTCAGTGAAAGCTTGACATAAATAAAAGAAGTAATCCAGCATCCTGACCCACACTGGCAGTGTTTAGTCTAAGTGTGAGAGAAGGGGTTTCCTTCTGCACATATCCAGGGAATTCAGAGAAAGTAGGGCTGGATTATTGAAGGCCCCATTGAAGACTATGTGAAAGACAGGTGTGAAAAATACACAACTTGGATATGTCAATCTCTTAATTCAAACAAAATGTTCAGCCAGATTCATGTTACACTGACAAGCCAGGAATTTAGGAGGGAGGAGGAAGTGCATCTATGAGTATGTCCCTTGTAACTAATTTATCCAGCTAAAAATAACATTAACGATGATCTTGTTTTGTCTTGGAAGCCTGACTATGGGGAGGAGATTTCAACTTCAAGTAGTCTGGAAATGGCATATTCAGAACCAGGAGCGATAGAAGAACAGTTCTCTATATGAAGCCCTGGACTAAAGATTGCTTAAATCAGAGAAATGAAATTTTATGCATTTTGAGTAAGTTGTCATAGCTTTTAATGTTAGCCACCTAAAACATTAGAAAGGACATCAGTCACATGGTCCATGGGAGTAACCATAATCAACAAATGTCCATTGGTACTGTAACATTTGGCTTTGATGGCTGAAAACATATTTTTAAATAGTGTTTAATTAAAAACATGAAGCTCTTCTACTCTCAGTTTAGACACTGCCCTTGACAGAAAATGATTCCTTTTCAGACAGCAGATAGAGCAAGAAGTACATGTATGTTCTGGTGAGTAACTATAACAACAAGGAGGGGAAAAAAACACCTAAGCCAGAAATAAATTGTCAGGGCAACCAATTGGTCTTCTTTGGGTTTGAGGCCTTGAACAGAGAGCAATGCAGATGAACATTCTCAGGTTGTTGTTTTGTTTTTTTTTTTTACCAGGACCAATCTAGTTGGAGTATAGAGTCTAAAACCAAGGACCTGCAAGTTAGAAGATACAAACCACAGATTTACAGAAATGTAGGCCCAAACTACCAAGCCTTCTTCTTTCATCAGAGATATAAATTGCTTCCCAGTGACAAAATTTTATGAATTTGGACAGAGTGTCTAACATTGAATTAAGGTAGTTTAGCTTGATGCACCTTTGTTAAAAAGGAAATCCCCACAGTGTTTTCCACATTGCCTACTCCTTCACCATAAGAAACCAAAAAAGAGGGTACTAAACTATGGCTGTTTATATAAGCATGCTTTTAATCACCTTATTACTAAATCTATACAAAATCTGAAATATCTGCAGAAGTTCATGTAATTTCAAGCAATCCCATGCTAGTGTTTGTCAGATAGCATTCAGTGATGTCAAGAAAGCATGTATGGGAAAACCCTTTGCCCTTTTTTATTCTTCTGCAAAATATATTCACTCACTAAGGATGAAGAAGTGCTCCAAGAGCAGGAGGTTTCAGAGGAAAAATATGCCGCTACTTTTGCCCTCTTTCCTCTGGCACAGGCATGACTTGGGCTACACACACCCGTTTTCCCTGTTTGGCACCTTTGCCAGCTGCACTTGCTGACCCACTGCTGCAAGACCAGGTGGGAGAATCTTGGTGGCATCAGGCAAATGGTGGCATCAGCCCTCCTTTTTATTCAAACTGACCTGATACCATAACATAGAGCATTTAAATAGCCATTGTGTGTGGGGGCTGGCAAAGAGAGGACATAAAAGGAAGTGTCCTTTAAAAAGCCACCAAGAAGACCTGCTCTTTTCCTTCATCTCTCAAAGAGGAACCAGTGCCCTTCACATGCCCAAACACTTTCTGATGGGGTGGGAGCCTGGCTGGTTGATCTCTACATGGATAGGGGAAGGCTTCCAATGTATGTGCTGTCCAGGGTATGCCTCTGGAGGTGCTGGTAACAGATCAGAACTAAGGGGGAGAACTTCCAGATGTCCAAGGGCCCTTCCTGTTCCCAAGGCCTTGAGGTCATCAGTCCCTTCAGTGTGCATGAGATATCTCTCAAACATGTGCACACCTGCCAACCTGGTGATGGGACAGCTTGCTAGCCACCTCACATTCCCCAGCTACGTCAGCCCTCCCTGTCTGGGGCAGGGAGGGAAACAGGAGATGAAAGCCAGAGACCTGTGGGCAAGACACATGACCCTGATGTACTTCAGGGACCATGTAGGTGGTCCTGATGCAGCCCTCAGCAAAGGCTCTGCCTGAGGGAGCACCCAGCTGGCAGAATGTACACACTGAGAAAATTGTTGTTTTGAGTGACTGGTCTTCTGAGATGGTTTTTGGTGTCTGATTTTTGAACATTTACATGAAAAGACAAGGGAAACAAGGGAAAACATTTTAATGTTAAGGCTTTTTGACAACACAGATGTCATGAGGCTGAGTTTTAAACTCAGGATCAAGAAAATTATTGGTTGCTTGAGTTTTCCTGCTAGAAGGACCAGAACTTTGCAGTGCACGGGGAGCACTCCCCCACCTGCTGGCTTGGCAGGAGAGAGAACAATAACAACACAACAGCATAAATGCAGTTCTGAAAAGGCTCCTAATTAAANAAAAAAAAAAAAAAGGATTGTATATTTCATCCACATGACACCAGCACATTCATACATGTCACATTATGACACATACTTGGAATATTTACATGACTGATGAGCATAACTATAATCCAGGCTTTGACAGGAAAATGTATTTCAAGGGTTGTTTTTTTTTGACATAGAGTTCTTCTGTGCTGGAGATAATTAGTGCTGCCTGCTTTCCCCTTGTTCACAGTAGAATTTTTTTCCATATTACAAAGATTAGTCAGAGCTTATAAAAATCCTGTTCAGTTAAATCTAACTAGTAAAGAATGGTAGACCACATGTCAAATAAGAGGTGAAGAGAAAATCAAAATAAAAGCTGATTCATTTAAATAATCATTTGAAAATCAATTCTGCATTTTGTTCTCAGTATAAAATAGTTCATGATGAATACTGATTTTTATGACTACTTTTACTATTTTTGCTAGGCTAGGAACTGTATTAAATGTTTACCTCTGAATAGGGATGAGCAAACCAGCTTGGAAAAAAATGTGTTTGCTGCTCCGGGCATTCTCTGAATCCTTACTCATTTAGAAGATGAAACCCTGACTGCATCCAGCCTTAGAGCCTGAACTTCAGCATCCATGGTTCTTCTGGTTTAGTCCTCATATAAACTAGATCCACATCTCTCCTTGCATAGTGGCCTTTTCACAAGGAGTGTGCTACGCTACAAGAAAGGTAGATCCACTGTCTGTCATCTGCAGAGTGTGGTAAGTGCATAAATATGTTTTTAGAGACTGAGATGGGATAGTTCCAGTTTCAACTGTAGTAGTGATGGAGGCATCCCTCCTTCTACATTATTTTTTCTCTATTGCAGTGTTGTGCAGTGCCTCAAAGGCAGAAGAGTTCAAATATCTCATCCCATCATTACTTCTTCAATGCAATCCCTCCCAAATTATTGTTGTAGATTTTCTGGCTTGTTTCCTTCAGTGCAGACTGGAGGGGTCTGCTTTGGGTTGCTCTGTAAACCCCAAAGAGATTGTGACAGAGGACAAGTGCGTGTCAGGAACATTTCTACAGGTCCAGCTGGGAATAGGTGCCGCTAGCAGAAACTCTGTGTCAGAAATCAGCAGCAAGATGGGAAATCCAGTGGGAAGGAAAAAAAAATATGTTCCTTCTTAGTAACTTTAAATAAAGTTGACCTTATGCATATTTAACTTCTAAGAGTATGAGCACCAGTTTAATTTGCCCACAACACCATTACAACATGTCATTAATACTTATTAAACCATCCATTTCTCTTTATGGTGGTACATCACCATATGTCATGGAGCAGTACTCTTTACTCTGCCAAAACAGAATTTATATTAATATATATTATACTGACAAGAAGATATTTGGGGTTTTTTTAATCAGACCTGATTCTCCATACTTTATAAATTTTACTTGTAATTTGAACATGAGGAATGCCTTCCTTATAACAAGGTGAGGCCATTTTTAGGGGTTTTTTTAATGAACAGCAAGCAGTATGTGCTTACAGCTGAAGTGTCCCAATAGCATTTTTATATATTTACAGCTATTTTCAGTTTCTGTGACAGGATCTTCTTCCAGCTACATGCTATGCAGTGTCTTCTCAAAGGAAAACCCAAGGTCTACTACTGAAGTTGGCATCAGCCTAGACTAATCTTTCTCCTTTCCCTGATGCATGACTGTTCCAACTTCATGAAATTCACTGGTGGATCCTTACATCTATGAGTAGGACAACCAAGTAAATGAAGCCAGGCCCAACCTGTGAACAAGGCAGGTAACTCAGGTTCACTCTTCCCCTTGTATTGTCATTGCCAGCCTGAATGCAAGTCTCCAAGCTCTTCCTGCTCCAGAGGGGAGCAAATGAACACATGACCCATGTGCACATTTCTCCAAGTGTCTCCTGACTTTTTAAAGGAGATTGAAATAAAATCCTGCCTTAGGTCAATAATAACCACAATAATTTTTAATCTTTCAGGATTACTTCTGCTTTTAAAGTAAGCTGTAATATAACAGGGTATTGTGGTATTGCAGGACAATTGGGCTGGAAGGGACAGCAGGAGGTTTGCCCAGCCTCTCTGAGCAACCTGCACCCCTGCATGACTGTTGTCATGGTGAAAACTGTGTTCAGCACATGCCCTTTTTCTCTCAACCTTCTTAAACCCCATCACTCAGCTTGTCTTCAGCTTGAGCAGAAGAGGCATGCTCCTGTATGCATATCTACCAAATCCAAATCAAGGACATGGCAGGAACACCTATTGTTATTTTTTCTTCTGATATGAACCAAGGTGCAGCATGGCAGGTAGAAGCTGGAGGATGCCCAGTTCTTTCTCCAGCACAGGTCAGGAATAAGGTTCATCAGGTTGGGTGCTTCAGCACATGCACACTCACCCTTTGAATCGTTTGCAATCCACCAGCTTAGATGTAGGTCCTGAAAAGACAGAGAGCTGAGAAAAGTCTGTGTTGGTGCCTGAGTGGGAGACACATTTCAGAACAATGCTGCACTGAAACAGAAAACCAGCAGGTCCACTTCTGGAGAGATACCAAGTCTGTTCACCAGGCGCATATTGTTTCTTTCCTGGGGTCCGACAGTAAAATGTTGGTAGACACAAGCCTCATATATTGTCAACTTGTCCTTGTCAGGTGAGAAGATAAATGAAGTAAACACAATAAAATCTGATTTGGCCCAGGCACAGGGGTTAACAGTCTTGGCAAAACATACAACAAGCAGTGGTGGCATAAAAGATAGAAGAACTGTAGACCTAAATCACTTCTGAAGTGAGACACCTGATGCATCAGCAACATGTGCCGTTACTTAAGGAGAAGGGAAGAGCACCATCTACTGAATGACAAAGGCAGTTACTGCTTTCCTTACTCTCTCATGGAATCATTGGAAAAGACCTCTAAGACCACTGAGATCAACCATTAACACAGCACTGCCAAGCCCACCGCTAAAACATGTGCCCAGATGCCACATCAATTCTTCTCTTAAATACCACCAGGGAGGGTGACTCAGCCTTCCTGGGCAGCCTTTTCCAATGCCTGACAACCCTTTCAATGAAGACATTTTTCCTTACATCCAATCCAATCAATTGCACCTCCCCCGGTGCAATTTGACACCATATCCTCTTGTCCCGCCACTTGTCACCTGGGAGAAGAGACTGACCTCCCACCACATTATACCCTCCTTTCAGGCAGCTGTAGAGAAAGACAAGATATCCCCTGAGCCTCTTTTTCTCCAAGCGAAACAACCCCAGCTCCCTCAGCCACTCCTCATCAGACTTGTGCTCCAGACTTTTTACCAGCCCTGTTGCCCTTCTCTGGACTTGCTCCAGCACCTGTCTTGTATCAAGGGGTGCAAAACTGGGCACTTTCGGTAGAGGTTGCTCATTCACAGACAAACCAGCAGGTGCTGGAGACTGTATGAGGAGGTAACCTAGCCTGTATTAACAATTGGCTGGATTATATTAGGGAGAAGAAAGGATTACATCCCTCTCAAATCTTACAGACATTCCTAGAACTCTGACATTCACAGCAGCCATAATATCTGAGTCCTGTCTTCACTCTGCTGTCTTTTATCAAAATCACAGAATATTCTGTGTTGGAGGGGACCCAGGAGGATTATAAACTCTGACTCTTAAGCGAGTGGCCCATACAGGGATCTAACCTGATGTTATTAGCACTGTACTCCAACCAACGGAGGTAATCGCTAGTTAAGCTAATTCATTAAATTTTTAAAAATATTTTAAATTAAGAAAAGGCCAAAAAGGGATTTAGTTAAAGATCAATCAATAATACTATTAATATAATGGATTGTGAGTCAGCCAAGAAATCACTCATTTGGGTTGACGTTTCATACTATTGTAGTAGTGTGCTCTTCCACCTATCATCAGTCCTTTGCTCTCCAATTAAATTTGCTCTTAGAACAAAAAAACCCCTCAGATTTATATTTCTGGACTTTTTTTTGGTCATGAGTTTATGTTATTTCATAGTTTGGCTTTTTAAAGCACTTGCTAAATTTGCCTGTAATATGAAGCTACAGTAATCCACCATCCTCCCACACTGCAGTCTGTTCTAGCCTACACCACATAAAGACTCCTTTTCTGTCATGGGGTGGGAACTGTGCACAGAAGCACCTAAAATAGATTCAAGAGGAAAAGAAGAGCTACAAAGAAAAATGGGACGACACTCTGAGTGTTCTGTTCTGAACACAGCACAAGCTGCATGTTCGCATCACCATTTCTTTTGAAAAAATTGGCCCTTTACCAGGAAATTCAGGATAATCTCACCATTTTGATTCAATTTTTGAAAGATACAACCTTATTAAAAGTTAACTTCTAAACTCTAGTGGGCTCAACAAGCATAATATTACCAGCTCTGGAAAAAGGAATTACTGGTCTCAAACCAGAGGTGCAGCCATTGTATTTAAAAAATCTGGCCTGTATTACTTGCACAGTGGAAAGTACTGATCTCCACAGCACAACCATTGCTAAAGACAGCATAATCACCTAAAAAACCCTACCTGCTTGCTTCCTTAGTTTCTGGTACTTCACTAAACATTTTAGCAAAACTATACTGTGACATCTGATTCACTCACACCATGATCCAAATGAAATCAATACATGACATGGTAACATAATTTCTCTTCTTTTACTTGGAAGCAATTTTTGAACTACACTAAAGACTTGCCAAAGAGATGGTTTTGTTAGATTTGCAAATATAAGACATACCAGGAATGAACAGTAGGATCATATCAGTGTTCTTCCTTTCAGAAATATAATTCATGTAATTTTTTAAGAAGTACAGAAATTCTCAGGTTAAGCTTTATAGGCAAATCAGGAACAAAGCCTGATCAGCTGGTCAGTTCAATGATGTATTGTAAATTAATTTCCTGTTTCAAAAAGATAGCCACAAAATCAGAAGAAAAGTCTGACCAGAGGTCAAAAGAAACTTCAAACCATCAAAATTTAGAAAAATCATTAATTAAAAAAACACCATAAGGTTATCAGTGATTATGTTTTTTTCAACAAAGTATTCCAATCTTAATTGGTCTAGCAAGTATGCAACATTTTAAAAACTATACCAAAACCTAATTTTGAAAGGGGAAAAAAATTACAGTGAATCATTTCTATTCTTTCTGTTGAAATCAATGCAGTGCAAAATACTTTCAAGAAATGATTGACTTCTGATAGAGAAGCAACCTTCCTTAGAGCCATCTGACTGCAATTGTCTCTGATCTCCCTGTTCATGTCCTACTGGGTAAGATGTGTTTCTCACACACAGTAATTCTACTGCCAAGCTGACCGCAAACATGCACTGGCTGTTAGGGAAAGTCTTTGTGTGGACTCAACACACAGAACCCATCCTTACCTACAGACTGCTGCCAATGGCTCTAGTGTCACATCTTTCACTATATTGGAGTGACACAATCTCTGCAGCATGGCACTGTGTCTGAGGGATCTCTGGACGCAGCAAACCTCTGCAGCTGTAGGTGCCTCTGGGCACTTGTACCATCTGCTGTTTCTGGCTCTCAGCTTAGCAGAAACCATTTTATTTTTGAAAGACAGAAGTATCAGGTCAGGCTTCTGAATTGCTTGAAAGGAAATTGAATGATTCTTATGGACTATGATCTGCAGAAGGCCATGATGCAGATGTAGACATGGTCTTCTGTAAAACTGATGAACTGCATTAAGATCAGCAGTTCTCCAGGCATCTAATGTAGCAGTTTGGTGTTTGGTATTTTTCAGTAATAATATGTGGAGGCAGAAGGATGCATAACATATGCTTTGTAACCTATGGTGCTGGAAGAGCATTGCATTCTTCCTGTGGTAAGGCATCTGAGTCACTTTGCATTTAACCATTTCCTTAACCACATTGAACTCTTGCTGGTGTTACTGCTGACACTCATGGCTAGAAATGACACCCAGCTCCCAGTCTGGGACTTGGTAAGTATCCCAGTTTGACCTCAGAGAACGTAATGGCCTGAGCCTTGATGGTTTCACTCACGGGACAGGGACAAACACTTGTGGTATTCTGGTTTCCCTAGCATGGGAAAGGAGGGTAATAAGCTTTGTCCTGTTGAAGCTGACCTTTCTATGTAGGTATCTGCACCCATTTTCTTCAGTAGTGGAAAGCTAAGTGGACCTCTTCCCAGAAAACTCAGCTGCATCTGTATCTTCCAGATACCTGCAAGGCGCTCACATGCTCTCCACCCTCACAGGAAACTTCAGGTGAGTAGAAATCCTGACTCTGTGACTGGATAGAGGTAGCAACCCCAGCACAGGGAGAGCTGAAACACCCTGGTCTACAAGAGGAGAATAGAAAAGAACTCTACAAATTTAAGATAATTTCTAGAAAGATAGAGCCAAATGCAATTTAACAAGTGAAAAATTATACACAAGACAATGGTTAGCAGGTGCCCTGCAGAAAGCACAACATCCTCAAGTTGATCACAGCCTGAGAACAAGTTAAAAAATAACCATCATCCTTACCAAAAAAAAAAAAAAAAAAAAAAAGGAACCTCATCCCAGAATGTAAAAAAGGGAGTATCTGTTACCTATAGTAACACATAGTTCCCTTGGTTTACTCAATACTGGTGAGACCTGACTGTAGAACCAATCCCAGTTTTGGTACTTCAGGGAAGCACCCGAACAATGGAAAAAAAGTCAGCCAAACAGCAACAGGAATTACCAACAGCCTAGATAGCACAAGCTACAAAGAAAGGTAGAAACAATGCAAATTATCTGTCCTAGATAATAAAAGATGCAGAAATGATCTGACACAAGTCATGCTAAAAGAAAGGCAGTAATTTGCTCACAATATTCACTACAGAGAAAACAAATAGTAAACTATCTCAAGGAGACAAAAGATCAACATTAAAACATCAAAGGAGAATGATGAAGCTCTGAAATTTGTATGTTAATATTTCTCACTCATATCTATACTGCATGCCCTTATTTACAGGCACAGAAGGTCTCTGTTGAAATTTCTTCTGCAAGATTACTTCCCATCCATTCCATTGGCAGGTGCACTGAAAGATTGATCATGAAGCTAAAGCAAATGGTCATCTGTTTCTGAGAAGTCAGTGCTGCCCTTCACTCTGTTACAGGGTGAAGCTACATCACAGCAAAAAATACCTTACAGGAAGGTGTTCTTCTTCCTGAGCACCGCCAGTGCAGATTTTGTTAAACATGCATCCAAAGACCAGCCAGACAGAGACACATATGGCACCTAACTGCTAATGTTGCCACTTCTCTTAAAGGTAATTGCCAAAAGGTGATTGCCAAAAACAAGTCAGTGAAGTGAACAAATTGGTTACTGTGTAAAGAAAATTAACACCTTTGGAGCCAAAGCCTGAAAAATGAGGGAATGCCTTCACTGATGTATGTCTGTGGATGAGGCAGAAATTAATGTATGTGGGCAGAAGTGTGAACTAGGTGAGAAAAGATGCAGTAAGAGGGTCTATTACCCCCTATTACCACTGAGAGGATGGTATTTAATAGGTACAACAGATACTTTGCTTTAGCATCCTCCCCTTGAGACATGATCAGTTTTAAATCAAAAAAACATGAAGAAATATGCATTTCAAAAAGAGATTGTGTACAACTGAAGTTGGTAGAACAGTTACCCAAGAACTTGACATTAATCTGTTTTCTAGTGCAGTATTGAGATCTATCTTTTGTTTTTCATGAAACACATCATTATGGATGAGCTGGATGTTACTATTCAGTGTAGAGTACTTGCTCTAAAGTACTGATTTCTTCTTCTTGTGTTTTATTGAGTGTAAAACTCAAGCTGTTTTTTAAGAACAAAAGTCTTAGGAAATTGAAGGATTTGCTCCTTTAAATGTCCATTGACACGAATGAAAGTCTTTTGCATCTTCCATTGTATGGCCCTTAGCAGGCTTTCCTTTCTGCCAGTCTCCCTAACTAAAGTATTGAATCCTAAAATATGGATCCAAAAATCCATTGTAGAACAGATTTGGAACAGCAGCTTTTTCTAACAAACCATTAACACACATGGTTGATTGAATAGCAATCTTCACCCAGCAGCAGAAGCATCAAAGCTGCAGCAGAACTTGTGACCTCTGCACAAGTCACAACCAAATGATGTGACAAACATTCCCCCTTTCCTTCTATATTGGGAGCATTACCTCCTGATGGAATAATGATCCTAATTGTGATAGCAGCTGTGACAATTACAGAAAAGTGAGGTCACAATGCATCATTGCTAATTCCACTGCAGTGTCTGTACTCTCAGTTGGAGGTTTCCCTTTATTTCAAAAGCTGAGCATCACCCAATGAATAATTACAGCTTTACTACTATTCCCTACACTGTGAAATGAGTTAAACTGAAATCCCTGTGATCATTGTTTCATTTCAGGCTTTTGAAGAGATGTGATCTGAAAGGGCTAGGCAAAAATCCTGGTTACCAAAGGTAGCATTTGAATGAAGAAAAATGTCATTGTATATACAGAGGAGTTCATTCAGATTGTCAGCTAACTACGTTTTAAATAATGTCCTCAGAGCACTAAGAGTCAAGCTGCTTTTTGAAAACTCCCTTTGCTATTCTATCAAATGAATTTTACATCTTGGAAATGAGTCAGATTTCTACTTATCTGGAAATAATGTGGCAGAGGTCACCATACTTGAATTAATGTATGAGATTTCCACTTAGTGCCTCTGACCTCTGAAGCTGTTTTCAGTTCCTTTTGGTGCATCTGCCCAACCAGATTATTTTCAGTCACTGGGTTTTTGTCCAAACATCAGCCTGGCTGGATCTGGGCTGTCCCTGCTGGTGTCTCTGTAGGCTTCTGGGAAGGGTGAGGCTACTTGTTTTTTTTCACAGCTGCACAGACTGATGCAGAACATATTCCTTTGGCTCATAAAGTCTGTTGTAAGAGCTTTTCGACCCCACTCCCCACCTCTAAGATTTCTGATGAGAAATACATACTCCTCTCTTCTGTTCGCAGTGATCATCCACGCTGTGTGCTGCAGCAGGGCAACGCTGCCCATGTAAAATAGTGTCGCCGTTGGGGGAAGGAAACATCTGCCTCCAGAACACACCATTTTGAACTGTCATCTAATTGGATGCATTCTCAGCCAAAGAGCACTGGACCTGAAGACTCTGTAAAACCTTGAGGACTGTAGGATAATAAAATTAATTAGACATTTAGACATTAAGTTGTACGTCAACTAAATCTCTCTGGTTTTGACTGCTCTCTCCCTTGCCACTGCGCTTGATTGGTTGTCCATCAATACATATGATCTTATGATGGGCTCGTTGTTCACACAACCAGCCATGCAGATTTACTTGTGGCACATCTGGGGACACTTCTCTTGAGCAGGACAAAAAATACCCCAATGAACTCTCAATAGATTGGAGCTCTAAAGTGTAGCTCATGCTAGTGCCACTCCATATGTCCCTCTCCTTGCCTGTAAGATGTCTTGCAAGATGTCTAGCAAGTTACATCCTTGCTACACTGAGAATAGCCCAAAATCCTAACTGTACTCAAAGCAGATGTTGCCAGAAATTTTTTTTTGTACCTAGAAAATTACAGTCCAAGAGTCAGAAAAGGTGCTGTAGAATGTGAGAAGGCTCATGGTGGCTGCAGTCAGAAACAGGGATGGGAGATGCTTCAGCTGATGCCAAGAGATGAAAACATGATTTGTTTGGGCAGGGAACATAGACTGCAGGGTGGGGAAGACAGGCATCCTTGCTTGAAGAATCATCACAGTTGTGTACCACATAGATAGATATACCTGCTGCTATTCTTGGAGCTGTCTCTAGGTTTTGGCATTTTGGCAAGATGGATCCCATTGGGAAAGGAAACTAGGCAGCTGAGGCAGTAGCTGAGGAGGAGGGAAATGGATGGGAATGAGGAATGTCTTTTTCACCATTTCCCCACTGCTGGTTTTGAGATGTGCAAATGAATTTATCATTGAGGTAGTGGTCCCCCTGCATAAGTCCCTGGCCTTATCTATAGCAGAAATGTCTATTTTGCAGATTTCAGGGGTCTCTGGCTGAGCAACAACAGTTTCACAGACATAAAGGGGAGAACAGGCTGTAATACTTAAAGCTAAATGTAATGACATTTCTGTGAAGTGTGGTCTTGGAGTTATTGACCAGTCAACATAAAAAGGCTTAAAAATGTCACTAAATCTAAACAGAAAAGCAAAACAGGATGTTTGGCATTTGCATTGCATAGAAGAAGCTTGGCTTCTCTAATCACAACACTGATTTTTATCTCTAATTTAAATCAGAAAAACATAGAATCATAAAATAACTTAATTTGGAAGTAATTTGTTCCTAATTTCCACCAGAGAAAGGCTATCTTTAGGTCTCGAGCAGATCTCTCAGGGTTGCATCCATCTGAGTTTCAGTACCTCTGGGGATGCACAGCCTCCCTGCATCTGTTCCAGGACCTGACCAAACTTGCTGTGGGACTTCTTTCTTCCTATGTTCAATCATTAATTTTCTTGTTGCATCTTGTGTTGGTTGTCTCCTGTCCTTTCAGTTTGCACCTCTAAGAGGAGTGTGGCTGTGAGGTTCCTAACACTTCCCGTAAGGTGGCTGGTTGAAGGACGCAGCTCCCTCCAAAGCCATCTCTTCTCCTGGCTGAACAAACCCCTCTCCCTCAGCCTCTCCTCCTATGTCACATGTTCGTGTATTCCTGACCCAAACCAAAAACATATATTCCTGTTCCAAACCAAGAATATGTATCAAGTGTATGTGTGATAACATTTCTCTGTGGTGTGAGCACAAAGGCAATATCAAGAAGGTATACTAAAAATATGAACGAAGGCAGAACAGAAAGAGAAGAATGGCTTTAGTGTATTAATCCTTGTTAAGGACACTGATGACTGCCACTACTCCCCTGCAGCAGGCATTCCCCCACCTTCAGTAGAGTCAAGGCTGCTTTTTAAATTGCCACTCATCATATTTTGTACTATATGTTGGCAATTTGTATGTGAACTTATATTTTTTCCTCCCCATTTGGTTAAGTAAATTATAATTTTAATGCTAATTTAATTCTGAAATACCTTTAGCAGCTTTACCAAGAGTAACACTCCATTTACCATACATCAAACAACTATCTAAAAATAGTCCTTACTAAATTTACAGGTACTTCAAACAGCTGCAGGACCTCAGTCTGTAGGAGGGTTTTGACTCTGTGCAAAAAGGAAACCAATGCATTTATTTCACATCAATACCTTACTAATGGCCATATCCACAGTCCAGTGAAACCAAAAGCCTGAGGGTTGCGGGGTGTGATGGTCTCTGGATTGGGCCTCCAGCTACTGAAGTCTGAGCAATCTGTTGGAAGAGTGAACATCTGAGCCCTCTGAAAGCTGCTTTAATCAAGTCTTCTAATAATCAAACCATCATATATACCACCACTTTCTAGTTTCCACTTGACATCTGCACTTCTCATCACCATGACAACATAGTAATGTGACCTATCATAGACTTTTCTAAAAATTCAGAGCAAAATATTTTACCAGCTTGCTAATGCTGATCTAAACCTTTCTAAACAAAGGGAGCAGCAAGGCTTCTGTTTGCTAAAAAGTGCAAATGCACAGGGTTTCCAGGTCTCCTGGTAACCAGAATTCTGCAACACTTTGAGAAAAAAATATTAATCAATATGAACTACTCTCCTGTTCAGGAAGAGAAGTGACGATGTTTCTTTTTCTTTCACTCTCTTAAATCATTGCTTTTGTATTTGAGATTGAGGGGTTTGGTATAAAAAATATTAAGAAACTACTTCATTTTGGAAAATATCTATCAGTTTAAAAGACAAGTTTGCAGTGAAATGATAATGGATTTTAAATATGATTTAGCTAAAATTATGCAAGATTTGAAGACTGTGAAATAGATTCTTTTCTTCCCCGAAGCCCTGTGTGCTAGGTATAATTTAAGAAAAATATTCTGTTTATTTATCTATTGATTTATATAATAAACAGGGTCAATTCTGAACAAGGAGACTGATTTTATAGATAGATTAACTGCCTCCTATAATATATATGGTCTTCAAAACCTTGATCACTGCAGTCTTCCAAGCATCACCCTTTCCTGGGTTTTGACATTCCCTCTAACAAGCTCCTTGGATTCCTACCTGGGGAATCAAAGCCTCACAAATCCCCCTTCTCAGGCAGATCCCTTCTCTCCTTGCTTCTGCGGTGGCACCTGCTGGGGTTTGTATTATCACTGTCACATCTGGTGAACAAAAGTTTCATATTGCACAGCTAGGATCCTGTCCTATTTTCTGCCTTAATCACTTATTAGAAGTCTCACCTGAGATGGGAAGAACAAGATTTTTCTTTTTGTTGTTTCCATCATATTAGAACCATGTATCCTATGTAGTCATGGATAACAATCGTGAGATACTCTGCAGTTAACCAGAGAGCTCCTCAAGCCTTCTGGCTTAAATGATACCATTTGCATGGAGAGAGGAACTGCAAATATCACTATTAGCTATTTTACAACTTTCTTGCTCTATTATCTTGAACTAGGTCTTTGATATTCAATCAGCCCAGTGAATTCAATCAGTACTTTAATGGCCTAGAGAGAAACACGACTAAATATTAGATACGGCAATGTCCTGTTGTCCAGGAATACTGTAGGTGCCAACTTCCACCTAGATTCTTACACAGAGCTGCTCTTAAGAGCATGATACTACTGCTTTTTAAAAGGGCCCATGAGGGCCATGTAAACCTGAATGTTGGGTCAGACATGAAAGCCTCAAGAACTTCAGCGAAGGTTAGACCTAAAACATTCCTTCAACATCCTTGAACCATCAGCCTTTGCAATACCAAGTTATGGAAAACCTCAGAGGGAAGGGAAAACTCTTAACATTTAATTTGGCAATTCACAGAATCACAGTAAAATTTAGGGTGGAGGTCACCTAGTCCAATCTCCTACATGAAGTTTAGCTACTTGTCATGCAAACTGCAACACCGGCACTGAGAACGAGATTCTGAGGCAAACTTATCCTATGTAGTGAAGTCTGGAGGTTTCCCAGTGGCTTCCATACTCACATGGACTGGACATCCAGTTCAGCTGTGCGGGCCCAGAGCTGAAGCACTGAACAGATGCTTGGATTGTCTTCCATTCTAGGATCAGCAATGCTGCCCAAAGGCCCCACCTGGGGAGTCTGCATGAATCCTATTTGCCATGTTACTCTACTTCCTTTGAAAACCAAGCCTATACAGGCCCTAAAAAGACCTCTGCCTGGACTCACCTGCAAATCTCCTCAAAATCAGTATTAAAGTATTAAACTTCGGTCAAAGGTTGGACCGAATGATCTGGCAGGTCTTTCCAGCCTTAGATTCTATGAGTCGATGATAGTAAGTAAAAAAAGTATTTCTATTGAAGATCGATGGGGAAATAGTTGGGCTATCTAACCTTTTATTTCCAGCTGCTGTTTAGTAAAGAAATGCAAAATAAAGACTGGGTTCCACAGATGCAAGCCTCCATCTACACTTTGTTGTTCTCATTTTTATTTTGTATTGTATCCTCAAATAGTATTATATCTCAGTGCTGAGATTTCAACACATCTGAGTTCACATAGTGTGGTAGTTAACATACAGAGATTTTTGGCTTCTTAAATCTGGACGTAGTGGTGGGCTCAAATCCCACTTCTGTTCACATGGGCCTTTCTGCAGAGGTTAACCCTGTGTCACAGGAGTGGAACACCATCACACAGGGGGATACAGGGTGAGAATGACATTCTCAGCTTTTCTGTGCCTGCCTCAGCGGCTGCAGTGCTTTCCTGTGGGCGAAGCGAGGTATGCCAGCAACTAGATTAAAAGTCATGATTCCCTTTAAATAGCATTTTTGAGAGAGACAGGGTACCTGGTACAAACAGAGGAGAAAAGTGGGTAGAAAATGAGTAATGTCACAGTCTGGCTACACACAGCAAGGAACTCTGCCTGATACTAGGAAGCAGTGCAGATCTGTAGGAGTCAAGTGCACTGTACTTTAAGAGCCTATGAGGAAGAGAAAACTCAAGGGAGATGCTCTGGCTGTCTGCCACTGCCTGATCTGAGAAGACAGAAGACATGAGAAATTCCTGTTAGATATCAGTAAAACCTTTTCTGGCATGAGGGTGGTCCAGTACTAGAATAGGGCCCAAGGAGGTTGGAGAACCTCTATCCTTGGATGACCTGACTGGACACAGCCCTTGGAAAAGGTAATCTGACTAGACCTCAAGAAGAAGGTCAGAGTAGAAGGGACCTTAGGAGATCCCTTTCCACCTAAATTATTCTGATTTTTCTGAATCTGTGTTTCAAGACACACAAAGCCTGTCAGGGATAAACCCTCATTCTTTGGTCATGAATTGTTTTGATCCCTTCCTGAGTAACCTGGTCTAACTGATATCCCTGCCCATGGCAGGGGAGTTCAAACTAGGTGATCTTCAAGGTCCTGTCCAATCCAAACCATTCTATGATTCCTTGATGTGTTGAGCACACAAGTCACTTTCAATGTCCACACATACAAGTGGACAATCTAGACATGGTCATGCTTTATTTTCTTTGGATATGTTCAGTGGAATCAATCAGAAAAATTTTAATTTCTGAAATTCTGCACAGTACACCTGCAGATAATAGAGGAATGTTGATTCAGGCTTCTTGAAGGTTAAAAAAAAAAAAATTAGATTCCAAATCAAGATCCAGATTTAGAGACTGATAGAGACCTCAGTAACTCAAAACCATGAGTTTATCATAGTTTTCAATGGCTTTTTATCTGAGGAATTTCTGGAGGTAATTTCTGCACAGGTATACTAAATTAGTTGTTGGAATGGTCGTACGTTATGGATGAACTCCTGGTTATACTCCAATGCCCATTTACATTTCCATTTAAATGTAGAGGCATAGGATTTTGCCTCTTTTGCGTGTTACTTGTAGGTTCTTATTGGAAGTTTACAGAAAATAAATTATACTGAACATGATTAAACAGTCACACTTTTGAAGTCTGCCCATTGTCCATACAGGCATGCTGCAAAAATCTGACACAGAAGTAGACATCAGTTCAGAGGGGATGATTTTCAGTTGCCCTGAAAGCCCCTGAAAGCCTGTGGTTCCTGGTGGTCTCTTTTCAAGCTTATGACCTGTGGCAGAGCTGATGCAGACACACAAAGCTTCATGTTCTCATCTGTTCCCATTCTAAATTAATAAAGCCTTAATTATACCAGCAGAGGAACAGCCACTATTTTTGAACAAATTAAAATACTCCATCATGTGCTTTGTGCCTTTTTTCTAAGCAACTGGGTTTTTTTCCCTCTCCTCATTAATGCTTTTCACTGATGATACTAATGACTCACTCAGCAACCATGCCATTTCTTTTAATTAATCAGCGCATAAGCAGTCACTGCCGGTGTCAAAAGGAAACCAACCTCCCTTTCTCCCACTGAGTATAATTCACACTGTGAATGTTAAGCAGTGAAAACAAAACAAAAGGTGGGTTGTAAGGCAGCTTTTACCAGATACTTTTCTGTTGCAACCATCACACCAAACTCATCCCAAATTATTAATATTTGTTCTCAGTAAGAATAAATTCCTCTGCATTTTCTTCTTATCTGTAGAGAGAAACATTTACACAAATAGAAAGGAGTCAACCTCTCTATAAAATGGAAATAAGAAGTTTTCAGTTGAATAATTTCTCTAAAGATTATTTATTGCATGCAAGGAAACAGGCACCAGTAGAAACTTTTGGAGAATTATGCATTTACATATCAGTATTGTCAAACTTTGGCAGCTGGAACTCGGGATAGAGAACTTCACAGAATCATTAAGTTGGAAAAGACCTTTAGGGTTGAGTCCAACCCATGCCGTAACACCTCAACTAAACCATGGCACCGGGTGCCACATCCAGTCTTTTTTTAAACACATCCAAGGATGGTGACTCCACCGCCTCCCTGGGCAGACAATTCCAGTACTTTTTCGCTCTTTCCATAAGTAACTTTTTCCTAACATCCAACCTATATTTCCCTTGGTGCAGCTTGAGACTGTGTCCCCTAGTTCTGCCAGGTGCCGCCTGGAGAAGGAGACCAACCCCCACCTGGCTACAGCCACCTTTCAGGAAGTTGTAGAGAGGGATGAGGTCACCTCTAAGTCTCCTTTTCTCCAGGCTAAACACCTCCAGCTCCCTCTGCCGTTCCTCACAGGACTTGTGTTCCAAGCCCCTCACCAGCCTCGTTGCCTCCTCTGGACGCGCTCAAGCGTCTCAACATCCTTCCTACACTGAGGGGCC
>WBMY01014852.1:0-114352 GCA_013397315.1 Donacobius atricapilla | reverse complement strand
GTGTGTGTGTGTGTGTGTGTGATGAACTGCTTCACATGCTCCCAGTTCACATCTGTCTGCTTGTTCATCCTGTTCACTGGACTCCTAGTAGTAACACAGAAGTGCTGTTCACAGGGAAAACAGCTCAATACAGAGCCGAGCAAATTATGAGAGTCCAATTTTTCCTCATCTTGTAGCTGTGCTGTTGATTTACCACTTTGTAAACAAGGAGGTTAAAGAAGCTTAAAAGCTCTTTGGCACAGCACATGGAAGGACAAGGACAGTGGAAGGACGATGACAGCAAGCTCACTGCAAGGTGGAAGAGCTTAACAAGGAGCATCATATATCATCCACAACATGAGCTACAGAGTTGCACCACTCTAAGACACCAGTCTGGCTGAGCAGCACAAGCTGTGCTATAAACGAGTTCTTAGCTCTGCTCTGGGCAAATTCTTCTTGACAGTTTCAAATGGAGGGGCTGGACTAAGCTAATACAGGGATGAATTTAACTGTTTGGGTGTAGAGAGGCTGTCAACAGTCTTCCCATTACATACTGTCATTAATATTTTTTTATGTTCTCTGTCACCTGGCTGCAGGATGAAAACCTCATCAATGAAGGAGCCATCATGCATCTTCTCTGTCTGAGTGGGGTTCCTTGTCATGGCCTGAGGCTGGAGAGGGTGGGACATGTCCTGGGGATGATAAATAGGATTGTGGACAGTGATTTCAGTAAGAAGTGTCACTCACTTTGTGAACAAGGGGTGTGTGAAAAATACATAGAAGAAATACAATCCTGTCCTTTGAATGCTTATGTCCCTATCTGAAACTTCTTTTTCTACCCTTCTTCCTCAGGGGAAAACAAAACCCACCTCCATCTTGATAGTCATTTTAGATTTTGACCTATCTGAATTGTGGTAGATTCAGTGTGGGGCACTTAAGGATGATTTCAGATACTACAGACAACTGAAAATGTTTCTGTAACAGGTGAGAAACCAGGGCAGCAGCTGACAGTGACAATGGGGACAGCACAGAAGCACAAGCTTGAGAACCTCTGCAGAAGCCAAAGAGGACAGTACCAGGCTCAAGGGGAAGGATGCACCTAGCAGTTATTTCATGAATTTTCCTGTTATTTCCCTATGGCCATCACAGGCCTAATTGCTGCTATGTACATGAGTACTTTACAGCCTCCGTGGCCCAACCAGAAGGTAGGGAAGCATCATTTGCCAAGGTTTAATAGTGAATTCCAAAGCTTTGTCTAGGATCATTTGGGAAGATTGTGTCAGAGAAGGAGAAAAAACCTGCAGCTTCTTCCCATACCTCATCGGTAAGCCCTGGTAGTCAGCATTTTATACTTGAATTTCTCAGATACTCCCACTCTGTAGTGTTTCATCCTAATGCTTTCTTAATGCTGTCCTACTTTTCTGTCTTTCAGTTTGTCTAATTTCAGGGAAAAGTATAGACAACTGATGCCAAGGAAACTATAAATCACTTTATATAATTCGTAACACTACTGAAAAATCTGTTTGGGATTTATGTCACTGTGAACGAAATGTGCCATTTGCAAGCTGCCTTTCATAGTTTATTAAGCAAGCTGAAATATTTGCTAAAACAAACTTTGTTAGTGTGTCATCTGCTGGAGTAGAAGAAATACTTTTCTGACAGATCATAGAAATTGGATTTTTATGGTCCCCCATCCACTTCAAAGAGTTTTCTTTTTTCTGACAGGGTTGGCACAGGATGCTACTGCAGAAGCATTGCATGTGCTCTAGGGGACCACCTCTGTTTTTAATTCATACAACAACCCATCCTTCATTTTCCTTGAGTTAGCTGAATACCGTATGTTCCAACACCTTAATCTGGGAAAAATAGTTATATAGAAACACAGGTTAAACGTTTAAGGCTGACGTAATGCACACTTGGAAAGCTCTACATCAATCATTTATGCCACATAACCTGCTTTGGGCCCTCACTCAATTGCAGGTAGCTGCCAAGCAACCCAGTGGGCAAACCTGGGGACAGACCTGTGTGTGCCAGTCTGAGAAGGGCAAATCCCACATCCAGATCCCAGTGAAGTGATGACAAGGTTTCCCTGGGCTTCACCAAAGTTTGACAGAGGACCCAAGGGAACAGGTGTCTGATCAATCTCCTCACTTCAAGCCCAAAGATTGGGGAGATGCCTAGAGCAAGGACTATCCTAAGAGCTGTACTGGTATTTTGGGACACAGCACTAGAAAAGCCTTCTGTGCAGGACAACTTGAACACCCTCCATACAGTTTCCAATGTAAGGCCCAGACCAGGAATGTTCATATATAAATCTATTTCACAGCTGCAGTTTCTTCTTGCACTCTGGCTGGAAGTGTGCTCAAGCCAATACCTTCTCCAGTGTTAATTCCACACACGGAGAGAAAAAGACAGTATAATTATAGCACTATGTTATTTTCATTTTGCTGAACAGTGATCATTTTGAAGAGAAGAAAGAGGTGGCCCAAACTGCCTCTGAAAGAGGTGAGAGCACCATCAACATGCTCAATAAAACTCTTTGCAGGCTGGGAGGTTGGACTGCTGCCACAGCTCATGTGATGGCACATGTCTCAGAAAGCATGGAAAATAAACTTAAATTGTGACATTCCTATGCAGGTGGCAAATATCCTTATCCTACTCACATGTTATGGTGACTGAGAGAGGAAAAATCCAAATAAATAAATAATTTCTATTGAAGTTCCATGGCAAATATGGGTCATTGCATTTTTCCAGAATTCTCAAGGGATTTTTATATTTTCTCTGAAAAGAATGATGAGAAATTATAGTCAATGCATCTATTATTTTCTTGATTGTTATAATTTCTCTTGCCCTCTTTTAAAGACAGAAAGTCCCAAGTCTTCACCAAAGGGTTACTACTATTTGCAATACATATGCTCAGCTCTTGGCCGCTTCCCATGCTCACAGGGGCGAGCAGCTCAGAGCTGGGGGAGGTTGAATCCAGT
Source organism: Donacobius atricapilla (assembly GCA_013397315.1). Lineage (NCBI taxonomy): Eukaryota > Metazoa > Chordata > Aves > Passeriformes > Mimidae > Donacobius > Donacobius atricapilla. The sequence continues at coordinate 111,389 of WBMY01014852.1, read as the reverse complement.
GGAAGTTGTGGTTGCTGGCCATGGAGGTTCTGCAGAGGAAAGCTGTGATGACAGCAGTGAGAGTGGGAACATGGAAAAGTGAAAGAAATGGGATAATGCCAGCACGGAGGCTGTGGAAAACCAAGGGACAGCACTGCAGTGGTTCATGCATGATAGAGCCATCCTTCATGGGCTCGTATGGAATCTCTCCAGTTGCTCACTGGGTGAGAGAGGAGAAAGCTCAGGGGAGAAGGATCCAAATGCATGACAGCTTGGGAAGGCAGGCATGGAAAGATGCTGCATGTCCCTGCTCTGCAGAGCCCTCCCTAGGTGTGCCTGTCCAGTTGTGCCCCATGTCTGGGGCAGAGCTTCTCGTAAACACTGAAGCACAGGAATTTTTCTCTGATATGTAGCAATGCTGTGGGGAATCATGAAAGTCCTCTGGCCTCAATTTTGTGAGTCTTTTCCCAGAGAAAATACTGAGTGGAAAAAAAAAAAAAGAAGAAAAAGAGAAAGGAAAAACCCCAAAGAAATCTCAAAGGGAATCTGAAATAGTTGCCAGAATGCAGAGTTGACAGAGTTGTTATCTGTCAAGGGTTATCCATCTTATTAAAGCAAATGTAAAATGAAGCTGTTGAGGGGAAAAAAGAAAAAAGGAAATGAGAGAAAAAAAAAATTGACCTAAATTATAAGTAGCAACATGAATCACAATCTTGAATGCATTTTTCCTTCAAAAATACCCAAGAGGTGCTGCCTAGCATTGTATGTCATGGAAACATGTATTTCTTAAAATCTGCTGAAGTGACATTTCAGTCATATGACAGACTACAGAAAGACAGTCTAAGAAAACAGTAGAACAATTTCTGCCCTGCAAAAAGCTCAAGGACAAGAAAGCAGTAACAGCTGCTGCTGGATTTGTGCTTTTGTTTTTCCTGTGGGTGGAAAGAAAAACACATTCCTTCTTACAGCAAGTTCACCTCTGTTGCAGGTGTCATAATGAGTGTCAAGTTAAAGTAGTGAGCCGGAGTAATTGAAGCTCCTCTTTCCAAGGGACAGGAAAACAGCATCTCCAGCTTTTGTTGGACCAAACTAGAAACACTTTTGCTCACAGTGTGTGAAGCTGCAAATGATTGAGTTGCCACTGGCCATGACCTTTCTTCAAGGGTGTTCATTCCTTTTGTACAAAAAACCCCCAGAGCTTCATGGAAAATATGAAAAACTCTCAGCCACGTTTTTTTAATAGTGGGAGGAGAAGGAGTTTTTGTAAATATTTATTTCAGGATTGACTTTTTTTGAACTTTCAGGATTGTCTTTGCTTTGAAGTTAACACAGGGGTTCATTGGGGAAAATGAGAAGTTAATTTTGCCCAGTGTTGAGGACAATTGGGCCCCTCAGCAGTACTTCATCTCACTCCTCTCTTTTGGCTTGTTTTTCCAAACCTCAAACGTCAAAGAGGTCAAAATTGGCTATTAAAATATGCAAAACTGACTCTAAATATTATAGAATGCACTTTTCTTAAGAAAAAGGGGGAAGTTAAAATGAACTTACTACGGTGCCTGTTCTCTCCCATCTGTGGTGTGGGAGTTTAACTCATCCTAGTGAATAGAGTTTAACATTCTCCACTTGAAGAATGGAGATAGCAGTGTGCCATAACATAATAAAATTATCCTATTTGAGGCTGCTTCTTCAGCTAGGTACAGCATATACAGCGCTTCTGACATATTAAATTTGAGGCCCACAGGACTCCGGACAACATTTGGGTGCTGTTCTGGCTTCCCTGAGTTACTCCTTTAATTCTAGAGGTGGAAGGCTCAGAAAGGCTTTGTAATGCACTGTCAAAATTCAGCTTGACCTGCAACATGTGAGGCCTCAGCACCCTCTTCCCTGTACCTACAGGCAGGTTCCTCTGAGGTACAAGCACGGCATGGGCCAACAGCCAGGAGGTGGCAGGAGAGGTGAAATCCATCCTGTCCTGTAGTTGGGAAGGCTGTGATACTTCCAAGGCATCACAAGTTTCAATCTGAGATCATAGGTAGGAAGGAGATGAGAAAACCTCTTTTTTCAGCTTCTCCTAGAATTTCTCTGTAAAAATCTGGTTCATCAGGCATGCTCTCATAAGGAAAACAGGCACAAAGCCATCAAAGAAGAGGAGGTGACATGGCTGATGTGTGACTTGCACCTCCAAAGCATGGGTGCATGCAGGCTGAGGGACCCATTACCAGTGTGGGCTTGGTCCTCTGCAATTCCACCAGTACCAGTCTGTTCTGTGGCCTAGTTAGATCAGCACTGCACCCACACTTCCTTTCCACCCTCACAGACCTTCTCCTGTCCCTTCTGAAGCTACTAAGTAGCCCAAACATTCCTGGTCCACACTCAGGATGTAGTCCTCCAGCAGCACCTTCACCACATGTTGCACCACCTGCAGCATGGAGGCTGGGAGACGCTCATGATGCTGTTCTCTCCCAGGCCCTGGTGCTCATCCAGCCTCTCCCATGCTGGATCCCAGACAGGATTCACTCTCAAAAGAGAAAAGCAATTTTAATTTTCACAGGGTAGTTCTGCAATTAGGGAGGAGAGAAGTCACTAGGGGCACAAAGGAATGGAATAGGTGGGAAGGGAGAAGAAGAAGATAGTGCTGCTGCTGAACTCTTTTCATCATGTAGTTTAACATGGTTTCACTCACAGAACAATGCTAGCTCTGCAGTGGTAGAGAGCATACATTCTCTGACTTTCCTCTTTCTATCCGTAGTCAGAGCACTGCTGCTGCTGAACAGGCTCAGTGCCTGCTGAAGGCAGATGACAATCTCTCTACTATCATGCATGGAGTCAATCTACACTCCTCTAATCATCTTATCTAACCTTAAAAAAAACGACAGAAAAAAAAATTAAAAAAAGGGGAATTACTCCTGTAAGGGCCCTTAAAGGCTGGTTGAGCTGGGGCTTGATAATAAGAACATACAAAAGAAAATATACTGATGTGATAAGCTACAGCAGGACTGTTTCTTTTAAATTACGTCTTAGCAGAAACAGCACCAGGAAGGAAAGAACCTATGAGGATTTTTCTTAGAGAATTCAACTTCACAACCCTTCAGAGAATATTAACAGTTTTCCATTCCCATGCTCATCTCATCCTCACCTTTGGCTTTCTTCATTTGCCAAACACCTCCATAAATCCATTCAAAAGTATCACACATAGATCCTGCTTTTGCAGCACTCACAGGAAAATTGATATTCTGATAAGAAAACCCAACAATTTTTTTTCTTCCTCAACGATGTGATTTTTCTCTTTCTGCACACTGTCATTTATAGGTTAAATGTTCTCCAGGGCATGGACTGGCTCAGTCAGGACTAGCTCATTCAGGACCTTGTTTTGTGCTCTCGACTTAGACATATTTACTAAATAATTACATGCCTTGAGTTACAGCTGCAGTGGGAATTGACACTGAATTTCTCAGCTCCTCTCAAATCATACAGATAATGCCATGCTGTCATTTCCCACAGAACATGCTAATTGTATTTTATAAAACTTTCAGTAGAACTTTACTAATTTTAAATATACCTACTGTTGATGTCATGACAGATATAGTCCTCAAATCAGCATGGAACAGGCCACCTCAGTACAAATGCTATGCAGGACTGTCAGATTGCTTTTTGTCTGCTCATTTTTCACTGTTTGTAGCCACCTGTCATCTATTTATAATGATGCGACACATAACTCACTGACACTTGCATGTCCTCTCCTTGCTTGTTTTGCAGTATTTAACACGCCCTAGAGGTCACTAGATATTATATCCCATCAGCAGGACCACAAAAATATGAAGCACATGAAAGTTGTTTCGTACATGTGATGAAGAAATCGCACCTGAAAGACAGTAACTGTGCCAATGGCTCTTCTGGATGCACAGGCTGATTCCACTGTAGGCTGCGCTGAGCTAAATCAGTAATGGAGTCCTACCTTAAATTTGGAACATCGAACTTTTATTTTTAGAACAACAACATGATCAGAGCCTCACACAACCTGTAAATTATATACCTAGGAACTATTTATTACTGTTGGGTTTTTTTCCTTTGCCTGCAAGGCCTCCCTCAGTCTCTCCTCATTCATGCAGCACTTTGAACCCTTTTGCTTCAGAAGTATCTGGGTTGCTTTAGAATTTCCTACGTAGCATAGATGTGGGGGAAATTAGATGCAGGGACTTTTCAGCTTTTTAATTAAAAATTAAACTGTAAAGCGACCTGGGCCTGCTCAGGGCTCAAGTAGGGTTGGGACAGAACTAGACGGCTGACAGGAACCAACTGCATTCCTCTCACCAGGACACAGGATTCCCTCACATTTCAGGAGAAAAATATTAGAAGGTGGCCATTTACTCACTCCTATTGAACCTGACATCCGATGTACATCACTAAGTCATCGAGTGGTTCTCTGTGAAACACTAAAGAGTTGAAGGACCAGCCCTGAACAGCAACACAGCTCAGGAGAGCTTATACAGAACAGATATATGGAGGAGGGAAAGAAAAAGGAAAAAAAATCAAAAGAAACCAAGAAAAAAAAGACTGTCCTCACTCCCTCTAACAAAGACCTTTCTTTTAATTGAAATAGTTCTAAGAACGGATGGAGAAGCACAGTGGTATCTCTCTGATTACGGCTCACAGCAGGTGGACAAGTGAATAAATAGGGAGGTTGGATGGGAATCTCTCCATGTTGGCTTTCTGGATCCTGAACCAGAAAAAGAATCCCTACTATGCTTGTAATTGCTGAAGGAACAAAGGCACAGAGAAAGCCAAAAATATTTCCCATCTTTTAGAGCTGCAGAGATATTACCCTGGTTTGGTTCACCTTCAGAAAAGGCTGCATGATTTCAGGTACAGCCAGCCAAGCCACAGGTATCCATTTATCTCCTAAAAAGCCTTTGTGTTAAAAATCAAACTCTAATATGTTTTTTGTCTACTGCTTATTTATTTTTTAGGTAATCATGTACAAAATTTTGTCATCAAATCTGGTAGCTGTTGCATAAATCAAGTGATTGGCTTTTATAAAAAAAATAATCTGAGACAATTCTGAAAGACTAGAATCTTTGTTGGGAAAATTTTGCAAATCCCATAGCTCTGTGGGGTCCTCCAGCAAGCTTTTGAGGAAGATAAATAAAACATGTTTCAAACATCGAGGACAACAGTGTGATGTGGCCTCTATGATGTCAAATCTTGGACAAAATATTGGCAGATCCAAAGAAGATCTGAGTGTTCAGAATATTGCATTATACTCAGACACAGCTGAAGACCAGATTTTATTTTGAAGAAATCTCCCTCTGGTGGCTAAAAAGGGGATTCGAATTTTTCCTGACCTTTTTTTTTTTTTTTAGGTTTAATAGTCTGTTGACTCAGCCATTCACATTTTAATAGACTTTCAAGTCCTACTTAATCAATACTCTCTGTGAGAGTCAGATGGGATGGAGGAAGTCTGGTACTATTGTGTCTCTTCCATACTGGCTACCTGCAATTTGAAATACAAAACAAAAACTAGAAGTCAAGCCTCAAACCTCAGACTCATGTTACTCCTCACTGCTCCCAAACACTCTGAGTTTCAGCAGACTGACAAATTTTGACTGACATATTTTGAATTTTAAAACCCAGTCATATGACAGCTGTAATCAATAAAAAACATATGTCTGAAATTACACTATTATTTTGTCTTGCTGTGCTAGCACTTTAGAAAGTGAATTTGGTTAGCTGGATTTTAAAGGGCAAGGTGTTTAACTCAAAGCAAGCATCAATAAAAATTGATTTTTCGACCAGTACTGCTGCTAGAAATGCAAATGTAGATTATTGCAGAAGAGATACCTTATTCCAACCAGTGAGGGTTAACACCTTCAGAAACTTGGTGAGTTTTGCAGAGAAAGAGTGTGCATGCTGGGAAGAACAGATGGTCTTCCTTTGCATTTGGCAACATATAGAACACGTAAATCCCTAATCCTACTAGGTGAGCAAGAGTCCCAATTCATAGCACTGTTAGTGGGATGCACAGCCTTTAAGCTCTGGGACAGAAGTTCAAATCTAGTCCAGTACTGATGAAACCCAGGTTTTTCATTGATTTGCCAGTTCCAGTCCAGTTAAGGCAAATCCCACCCCCATAGTGCCAGACCAGTGTTCCAAAGTCAGCTTCACATAACTGCATGTGTGGCAAAGACACAGAGCACAATGAGGGAGCTTTAAAGAATCCCAACAGCTTTCTGGATTTGCTGCTGATGAGTTACCCAACTTCCTCAGTACACCCTCTGAAACCCGTGACTGAAAACATGTGCTAATTTAAATAAGGGGTGACACATAAAGTGCCCAAACTATTTCAATATAGACAATTCAGAAAGCTGCTCAGAAGAGCAGTTAGAACACAGAATAGCAACAGAACACACTCTTTCTACACGCTTTTCTATTCACTTGCTGCAAAAAGTGCTTAGGAAGAGAAGTCTCAGTGCCAACAAATCTGCAAACCCATAAACAAAATTTTGCTTCTGGGGTCTGCTCAGAAAGCCTATGGGAAGGCCTGCAAAGAACAGTTCACTGGATTTTTGGAGACAAACTGTTTGACCAATTACTATTTGTTAGTCTTGTCATCAAAATGGAGCCCAATGGCACTAGAGCGGCTTGACTCTGGAATGGAATACAAGATGTTTAAAAACAAACACAGAATCATAAAATTAAGGAGTGAAAAGACCTTTGAGATCATCAAGTCCAACCTTCAACCAAACACCTCTGTGTTCACCACTAAACAACATCCCCAAGTGCCATATCCATGCACCTACTGAACACTTCCAGCGACGGTGATTCCACTTCAGCACTACATTTCACTTTCCAGTGAAGGAATTTTTTCCTAATATCAAATCTCAAACCCGAAACCTCTCCTGACACAGCTTGACACCATTTCCTCTTGTCTTGTCACTTGTTACTTGGGAGAAGAGACCAACCCCCACCACGCTACAGCCTCCGTTCAGGCAGTTGTAGAGAGCCATGACGTCTCCCCTGAGCCTCCTCTTGTCCAAGTTAACAACTCCGGCTCCCTCAGCTGCTCTTTGCAAGATTCCAGACCCTTCACAGCTCCATTGCTCCTCCCTGGACACACTCCAGCACCTCAATGTCTGTCTTGTAATGAGGGGTCCAGAACCAAACACAGGATTTGAGGTGTTGCCTCCCCAGCACCGAGTACTGTTGTATCCCAGTATCCTGCTGAGTCCTGGACAGGATACACTATTCCTGATCCAGGCCAGGATGCCATTGGCCTCCTTGGCCACCTGGGCACAGCTGGCTCATGTTCAGCTGCTGCCACCAGCACGTCCAGGTCCTTTTCTGCAGAGCAGCTTTCCAGCCACTCTGCCCCCAGCCTGTAGCACAGCAGGGGCTGTTGTGACTGCAGTGCAGGACGCGGCACCTGGCCTTCCTGAACCTCATACAGTTGGCTTCAGACCATGGATCCAGCCTGTCCAGACGCCCCTGCAGAGCATCTGTGTGCTCCAGAAGGACAAAATTCCTCCCTAGATTGGTGTCATCTGTGATCTGCCTCAGGGTGGCCTCGATCCCTTTGTCCAGATTACTGATCAGATACTCAGCAGGACTGGCCCCAACACTGAGCCCTGGGGAATGCCACTTGTGACCGGCTACCAAGGTACAGCAAAAACATGCAAATGTGTCGTTCTGTCAGACTACAAGTTCATTAAAGAGCACTCACAGTTCCGTTACTCACATAATATTTGGCAGAATTTAGCATCTAAGTACAAGAGCTGCAAAAAAGCAGACTAAAGAACTTCTACCTACTGAGTCAGCAACTTCTTTCCATAACAGTTAAATTTTTACAGAGATATAAATCTGTTAACTTTTAAATAACTTTCCGTAACTGTTAAATTTTTACAGAGATATAAATCAGATCAGACCTGAGCTTATTAATCTGGACTCTATTTGTAACATGTTAAAGCTGTCATTAATGCAAAGCTGATGGAGAACTTGGGACAGGGAATTATCCTTTCTATGGTCAATCCTTATTTTTAAGGTAATGAGTATGGAAAAGAAATAAATTTAATAATACTAATACGAGCTTTTAAACTGTGGAGTTTTTTTAATTAAAAAATTGTCCAAAAAGATGAATATTTACAAAACATTGAGCCTTTCAATTCTGTTATCAAAACCTGCCAAACCCAGTACACATAAATCCTAAAGCAGAATATTATACAAATCCAAAATACAGAATGATCAGTAAAATTGATGTGACTGACTTAATAAAAACTGCACCATTTCCCAAATAGGAAAGATCAAATATGAACCAACACAGCTTGAAGTGAATATGCAGACTTCCAACAGATTCATTGGAGACAGCCTCCGGGGTGTAATCCAACAATCTAGTAACTGACACTACATCAAACCCATTGAGGTGTGTTTAATGAAATCTGTACACACAAAATTTACAAATATCTTCAAAGGTTCATTCTTAGTCTTTGGAAAGATGTCATAATTAACTCAGTAAAATTGATGGAATCTCTCTGTCTAGGAGCATTTCTGTGTAAGGGCTTAAACTGTCTGCCCAAAAGACAAAAAGGAGTTAAATTCTTCAGTTGGATGAAAAAATAGAAAATTTTAATAAGGCAGAACCTAAATTTTAAAGGGCTGTTTTACACAGTCATAGTCCTTTCATATCACAGGTAGAAAAAGGGAAAAATCCAGATAACTCAACCCAGGAGAGGGAGCAGAATACGGTAAACTCCTCAGAAATCCATGTATTTGCTTGCAGAGGATCTTTACTCAGGGCTTTCAGAGAAAGGCAACATTTCCCTCATCTAGTGTCTAGCACACATAGATAAGAAGACTGGCATGCAGAGCTAGGCAGCTTCATGATGCAAAAGAAATCAAAGCAGAAGTCTGTGTGTGCTTCTCTGTTCCGTTACAAAGCATCCCAGACCTCCGATCAGATTCTGTTTCACTTTGCTCAGTAAGAGGGGGAAGCCTTCACACCAAGGCCAGCCCAGCACTTCATTTCACTGGGTTACTGGCAAAGCCACGTTGACGGTCACTTGGCTGGGCTGCTGTGCTGGGGACCCATTGCTGAGAGGCTGCTGTGAAACAGCAGCAGGCTCCATTTTGCTGATGTGCGTTATGAAGCGCAGCCGAAGTTTCAAAGCTGGTCTTAGATTACAAATTATCTTCTCTACCTGTTTTAAAAAAAGAAAAAAATGTATTCAGTAAAAAACGGGTTGTTTTCACACGCCACTACTGTACACAAACATTACATTAGCACAACAGAAAATGGAAAAAGATATAGTAAATAGAGGCAATTACATGAATATTTTATTTAAAATGCTAATTTTTGGACCTCTTCTGATAACCAATTTTAAAAAACCCCTTCCTATTGTAAGTTATGCACCAAAGCTTTGTAAAACAAGTCACACAACTGACACTTCTGCAAGCGCATGCTGTTACAAACTAGAGATAAATTGAGTGAACGCTTTTTCAGTGAACATGAATGAAATCTTCCTTTTGTCACATGTCAAGTTACATTACTGAATCAGAAATTAAGTTAAACTTTAAAGAAATAGATTTAAATGAAGAAAGTTATAAAATATCCAATAGTTTTATCTCTAACGATAGCTCTAATAATAATACTTAAAGCACCCAGAAGTTGTATTTTAAATTTCAGACTACATAAATTAATCTTGCAGTCTGAGATACCTAATCTACTCCATCTGAAGCTTTTCCTGCACCAACTTCCTACTTTGTATATAGAGACTGTTAAGCAATTGGTTGTACTGCTACCTATGAGAGATAGTTCACAAAAAGATTAAATTACTATATGGGAAGATAACTAAATATCAACATCTACTGTTTACTTACTTGGTCTTTCACACTGTCACCTGTAAACATATATTTCATGTGATACAAGAAGTCACAAATGGGATCCATGTAGTTCAGGTGGGAGCTGTACCGATCTGCATTCAGGAGCATTTCATAAAATGCCACTCCAATCTGTTTCCACGGACACGAACAGCAGCCCAAATGAAAACAGGTTTTAAAATGCTTTAGATCAACAATGTAATAAATATGTACTGCTTTTTAAGTAGCTGTGATTCCTAACTATTTACCTTCTTATAGGGACAAATGGACAGGTCTAAGTCATGCCATTATGCTTCACTAAATGATTCGTAAGTTAAGCTCTTCTTTTTAGCAGGGTCTGTGATATCTGACATTTTTCAGCTCATCTGCCTACTGGCGAGCTCCATCTCTTTTTTCCTGCCCTAACCTTATCCACACTGACGTGAATCTAAGAAACAGTTCATCTTCCTCCATCCTCACAATTCACCTCCTGCATACTCCCTTCCAGGCAGTAAGTCTGATGCATATTTTGAAAGTAGTTTGAAAGCCGAGGAAAGCATCTATTGCTTGATATTTCTGGGGGTTTATTTTCTTTTCTTGCTTAAAAATAAATGTACTACATGTTTTAACCAACAAGATTTCAGTTAATGGAGTAAGCTGAATACCAACTCAGCAACTCAGATCCTTGCAATTACTGTTTAATTTGTACAGAATTTAATTCTGAACATTTATTAAAGGCTTCTATCCCATTCTGATTCATGAGTTAATTGCAAAGGTAAAATAATGCATACAGTATAAAGCCAGACTTTACCTCTATCATGCACCGTGTCCTCTCCTGCTGGAACCGTTGCAGGAAAGGACCAACGAGGTGGTAAACATAGAGCAACTGGAACTCTGTTTTCACAATGGGTATCAACGCTTCTGTGAGGAACCTGGAGTATGCCAAGACACGTACTACGTCAACTGTTTGGTTATTTGAGGTTCTTATTTCTTTCAACTGTACCAAATTCCAGCCAAAACATCACAGCCTCTCTCGCACATTCAGACCTTTATTTTAGAAAAAAACAGTGTACCTCTGGAAATATGAGCTATTCCAAATATTATTTCAGGGCAGCTCTAGAATTAAGAATAATATTTACTGTTTCAGTTGATGCTTTAGGAATGTGCTACAGTCCATGCTTTAAGAAAAATTTAAATTAATGAAAGCATTAAAGCTAGATTTAACAAGGCTTATTAAAGGCAGTCACACCACATGACAACCCTAAAGCCTATAGACAACCAGAGTTACATCAAGGAAGAGGGAGCTGGAAAAAACCTTGTGGATCCATCTGGCAAATCTTGAAGCTCACCTGTACATATTTATTCCCTGGTGCAAGCGCTACAGGTGGAGCTTTGTTATCTAGATTATATGTGAAATTCAAAAGACAAATTACATTATCAAATATCATTACACCTACTTAGGGATGAGAGAAAGCTGTCCAATGCTGGAATGATGCCAGACTGCATGTGCCAAAGCCAAAGTGTAGCTACAACTCATCTCAGAGTAAGACTGGTGACATGCTGTGAAATCAAACAGCTGGAATGGGTAACCAACCCACTCTGTCTCTGATGTCAAGCTGGGACTGTTGATGACATTCACAATGCAATCATGGAGGACAATCCAGTACGGCTCCTGGGGAAAAAATATCCAAACAACAGAATAAACCCAAAAATTCAAAAATATAAAAGGAACATCACCTAAGACAATGCTTCCTCAGATCTTTCTACTATTATTGCATTTCTGAAATGTGTATATATAAATATATATATATATGTATATATAAAACTATTTTAAGTGACGTATGGTATATAAATGGTAGCTGATAACCATGTTTGATGTGGATGAAAATTGAAGATGCACGATACTGAAAGCACCCATGTTAGGGCGTAAGGCACACTCAAGGGTGTGGCATTATCAAGATATATCTCTTGCATTTAATTATTTAATCACCTGATCACCTGTCTCTAAAAGAAGCAAAGACAAGGCAAAAAGTCTTAGTGGAAGAGGTCTGAGAATTTTCTAGTCTTCTGAGTGCAGGCACAAACAGATCAAAAAACCAAGATGTAAACAGGAAATAAAAAAGGTACCAAAGACTAAGAATATAGATAAAGATGCAAGGAGAGGGAACAGGAAGAATAAGAAGCATTATAAAAATAGTAAGGATTAAATTCATGTTGGCTTCCCTACAAGAAGAGGAACTATTTTATTGGGGAAGAGAGGTCACAAGGGAAGGACAGCTGTGACACATAAATAACACATATGGCAACATCAAAATTACTCAGGAAGTCTTTGTCAAGTACCAAGAGTCATGATTTTCAGATCAAAGTGATCTTCAGAATATCATATCTGTATCATATCTGATACACAAACTACAGTACTGAAGACATTTCCTTTTGCAATCTTAGCCACATCTCCTTTACTTTGTTTAAGAACTACAGGATGTGAAAGTGCAAAAAATTATTAATCAAAAAATAACTTTGCATGAGAAACTTTAGAGATCTTCCTACTACACAGCTCCCGTTCTCAACAGTACGCACATGGCATTTAACGATACATTTAAACGGGAGTGATTTACTTCTTTGATCCTAGCCTCAAAACATAATAGAAAAACAAGACATCTGATCAATTTTTCTATGCTGGAGGAGTAGATTTTTCTCAAACATGCACACAGCCTGGTGAACAGCTTGCTTTGGAATCTACAGTTGTTGGCTGTAAGTGTTTACAGTGTACTCTAGAAAGATGATAAATGCTTCATGGAAGAAAAATTTTTTTTAGTTTAAAATACAACATTGACTCACTGGTAATGCTGTGATAATCAGTCCAATCGCATTCATCCAAGCTGTGATGTTCTCTCTTGGCACCAGGGGCTGACTAGAGACAAAGAAAAAGAAAATTAAAGCTCTGAAGTACACAACTGCAATTTGTGCTACTCGTGCATCTAACGGACCACATGTACTTACACCAAGGATGTTTATCAAGTTGAAAGAACTACAAAACCACACACAGGTATTCACAGGAGCCAAAAGATAAATGATACTGGGATATTGTGCACAAAACTATTTGGGTGTGTTTTGCGTTAGTAGCAGGTTTCCTTCAAAGGCTTCAAACCTTTTTCCTTAAGCTTTAGTGCCTAAGGGTTGTTTGTACTTTTATTGACTCCTTCCCTCCATATGCCCCAAACAGAGCTAACAACAATATATTACTAAGCTGAATGAGGCTATACCCAAGTAATTCCAGTTTGTCACTGCTCAGTGATGTCAACTGAATGGCTACAAGAATACCAGGTGCTGTCTCTCACCGGAGTTTATTTCAGTGGTTGCCCAAGAAGCAGCTATGGGTCAAATTTAATGCATCGTGAATAAAAGGTCAGCCTTGGCATACCACTGTTTCAAAGCACCTCTGATCTACATCAGCATCAGGAAGGTTCAGAGTCTTGCCAATGATTCCTGTCCCTTTCTTTTGCACTCAAAAAAGCTGTGACATCAGCTGATGAGATATCCTCCTCTCAGCATAGCTGAAAGAACAGACTTTCTCCAGGCTTTCTTGCTGAACCCAATGGGTAAGATCTCTGCCTGTGTGAAGTTTTACCTCAAACTCTTACGGGCACCATGGCACGCCAACCATTTCTGAGCCACACAATCCACTATGCCACAGGGGTCTAACACATCATTTTTCTGCTTTATCCCTGTCACCTTGTTTGTTTCAAAAAATACTTTATATATAAAATGTTACCTATAAATACTTGAATTTTTTTTTTCAAAAAGAAAATTAGTGTCACAGACTACCTCAGCAATCTCTAATTATTTATGATATATGGCAGAAAACCATTTCAGAAAGCCAACATACCTCTTCAGCACAACATTCAGCAGGGCATTGCCCACCTCCTTCCCTGGAACAGCCAGAGCCATGAGCTCAACACAGGTAACGTGCAGGGCATGAGCAGCTGGGTTAGGAAACTCATTGAATCTCCAGTCACAGTTTGGAAATGGACCAGGTGATTTGCCTGCCATAGGTGGCAATGGTTAAGGAAAAAAATGCTGCCCCAACACAGACAAGTATAAGCAGCACAGTAATTAAAAACTGATGCATATACCACATACTAAACTCAACTGAAAATTATTGAAAACTGGTAGAACAATCACATTTCATTAAAAAAAAAGACATAAAGATGTATGAATATAAGATGCTGATAATCATTGAAGGACTGCATGAACACATAGCTATAAATATATTACACACACAAAGCCATGCAAAGGATAAACTTCCCTGATTAAGAGGTGGAAAAAACACCACCAACCATCTCATTCACTGTCGGCTTCCAAGAGGAGAAAATATAAATAATATAAATTTGCTACCTGTACATTCAGAAAATATTTATTTACCTCTCTGTAAGATGTTCTAGTAGACCTCTAGGGTGACAGTTTATGCAAAAGGAGCACCTGCTTAGTCTCTGAAAATATTCCACTTTCCCAGACAAGAGCAACTTATTGGAAAAACATACAGAAAAGTTCTCCAGAGTTAACATTTGCATAAAAGCAGGGGTTTATATAATTTCAGTCTTCTTTGGAGACATTGAATGGACTTCTTTCAAGTTACACATTTAAGACAAGTTCAGGAGAAGGAGTGAAAGAACTTGTGACATCCTGAAAATTGGTCAACTCTTGTAAAGCTGCTCCAGAAAGAAGCCAAAGTCCAAGGAGATTCCTATTCTCTCATCTGCCAGCTATTCCCACATCTTAAATGTGGCACCGCTCTCAATATTTTATACTCAGTAATACTAATAAATGGCATTAGAAAACAGTAATAGTAATCTCATTTTCGAAAAATTCTTTAAATACTCACACTTTGCATCAAGTTTTTTTTTTGACATTCAGAATTCAATTCAGAAAGCATAACCATCGATAATTGTATTTCTAAGTGACTCTTAAACACTGAAATATTTATACAGCTGTACTGTACTTCACTTGCACCGTATCTTTGAAGATGTCTACTAGGGCAGCACATCCTTGTTTAGAACCATAAAGAAATTGAACTTCATATTTTGATGAAATGAAGCTGTAAGTCACAGCTTACTTAAAGCAAACTTCTAGAAGGATATTGTCTACTAGTCTTCCAATGAGCTTGCAGTAGTAAGCATCATCAGGAACCCATGGATTCTCTTCTCGGGGATTCATGGCACATTTGAGGTAAGTATCACTCAGACACCAGCCTAGTGGACGATTATCTTTGAGAGAGCCAATTATGGCATGAACGAGTTTTCTCTTAAGGTTAGTGCGCTCTCTCAGATGCCCCTCATAATAATGAAGAGTGTTGTACAGGTAGGTCACTGGTCGGTCTGCCAAGGAGAAAGGGAAAACAATAAAAGCCAGAAATAGCTCCCAGCATCACTATTTGTGGCAAACAGAACTAAAATCAAGAGTTCTGCAAGACTTAAGTTGCATTGATTTAAAAACAGCACATAAGGAATTGATTCACGTTCTTTATTTCAATATACTCTACAAAACTGATTTTCCTTTGTCTTGTACATACTTCAGTGTTTCAGAACAGATGAAGTGGAACAAAGAAGGTCAGTATTACTAACAGTTCATAACTTAATGGTAATATTCATATATTTGTAAGTAAACTGATTAAATGATCTCTTCACATGCAAGCTATTAGGTAAGAAGAATCCAGGTATGAAATCACAGTAAAGAAAGAGTGTTGTAAATTGTCTGAGCATAACATAGCAATAACATCTATAAAAATTATTATAACAGCACATTTCTAAAAGTATTCAAGTATTAGGTCAAGTTATTTGAATCTTAAGTAAGGATAGAGAGAGGAACTGCTTTTCAATTGTTTCAGTTCTGGTAACAGAAAATTTGTTAGGACACGGGTCCAAGTATTTACTGCTAGAAGGGAATGGAAGGGAAAGGTGTGAAGGAAGCACTAACGAGCAAGAGATACCTGAATAAAAATAAGTTCACTGTTAGTAAGCTGAAATTCACTAAATTGGAAATGCAGTTCTCTGTGTAAATGTACACAGGGTTTAGAGAACAGGAAAAGAATAAAGCACTGCTGTGCTAATACATGAACATTATGAATGAAAGAGGAGAAGAGGACATAACAATCACAACAGGAATATATCTGACTGCATTCATGGATAACTTACCATGGAATTTGTATAAACCTCCCAGATGATCCAACAAAGTTTCTAGTGATTTGGACACTGGAAGCAATTCCAGAAATCTATGAATTACAATGTCGAACACTGGCAGAAAGCGCAGGCATACATTTCCAAAATAAATTGGTAAGTACTGGGGCTGGATCTGAACTGGGGGGTTCACTTGCTCTGCCAAGCCTTCAAAATACAGCTTTTCAGGGTATTTCTGGAAGGAAAGAAATCCAGCAAAATCAAAATTTCTTTCTTTATAAGCAACTGATTAAACATTCAGAATCTTCATTGTTTTAAAAAGACACCTCAGAACCCTCTTTATCACATTTGAATTCAGTGAAGCTTACTGTAAGCTTACTGAAGAAAACTGAACTCTGACTTAAACTGGTTGTTAGAATAGCCGGTAACATTTTCAAAAAAAAAACCCAGAACAAAGTTTCACCACTGCTCAAAATGGGCATGAAAGAACATTAAGAATCCCAAAGCAAAGCTGAAAGCAGCCGGCACTAAAGCGCCTTTGTCACGTACTTGAAGAGAAAACCTAGGGGAAATCAGCACTGCTGAAGTTTCTGCATCATATACTAGATTAGAATACTAGAAATGCATGAATGAAATAATTCCCTGGGAAAGAACTGTAGTGTACTCAAGGAAGGGACAGGCACTGCTAAGGGCTAAACTTATGTTTTACCTGTGACTGAAATTTCTATATGCCAGGTTGTGTGTAGCGACTGTGCAGCCATTTAAGAGCACTTCCCAGGCTCATTTGCTTCCCTGCTACGCTTACACTTTTAGGCACTGTCAAAACACTGTACAGCCAAGTCAGTGGGCTAATATAGACCAAACAGCTCCTGGACCAAACTGGATGGCATGTATTGAGCTGCATGACAGTTTTTTTGTATCTGTTCCATCTCAGTGTTTATTTTTTGACAGAACAGCTCATTGGCACATCCTTTTCTAGCAAGCAGAAACCAGCATGTTTACAGGAGCATAAAAATTTCAGCAATTCTCTTCCCTTACATATCAGGCTATTACGTTCTAGTCACACAGAAGAAGTTTAAATAATTAGAAGAAAATATAGATTTAATTATTGGTATAGTTACAAAATATCAGATAAAATACCTTCTCCCTGATGCACAAAAACTCTGTTTTAAGTGAATTTAAGTATAACCAAGATTTTTAAATTATTTGATTTAGATGAACAAGAATTAATATCCACCCAATTCTTAAGCTACTTTTATCTTTGAATATGACTGCATTATAATTTCAAAGTCATTACATACAGTGATTTATTATTTTCATACTAGCCCAACCAAATTACAGCTTATTAGGCAAGTCCAAAAATTGATAAAACTGTCCTGTAAATAATGGCTGATATAATCTCCACAGAAATTATTACAATGAAAGAATATTTTATGTATTATTTTATACAGCTGTGATACCTTGTGATAGCTCATATGCTTTGTATGCCAGTCATTCTGCAGCCAGTGTTCGGGAGAATTCTCCTTCACAAAATCACTCACTCTGTTTCTGAAATCATTAGGCTTCAGTAAGAGTAACTGGATTATGAAGTAACAAACTTGAGCTTCGTTTCCTTCATGACTACGCATAGCCTTAAATGAAACACATCAGAAAACATAAAATTACAGTTGACACTACTGTCTGCTTTAAAGCCCAAAAACAAGCCAGCCAAATTTACTATACCTGCACACAAATTCACACTGAATATATGGTCTTTCAACTCCACTTTTCAAGTGAAGACATAAAAAAGAGGCAGGTTCAATCCCTATCCCATTTTTTGTTCCATGGGCAGGTCTCTCCCCAGTGATAGCACTTTCTCCAGGAATTCTAGCCCTCTTATCTGTCAGTTGTCTTACTGAGAATAACCAATTAAGTGACAATGAAGTTAAGATTGCTTTTAACCTCTGGCCACTCTGACATGATCAGACTTCAGTTTAAAAACCAAATTAGAATTCAAACAACCAGCTTTACATTGAGATGAGATTTAAAATTAAAGGACAATTACTGAATGTAAATGTAGTTCTCTATAGGCGATTACTGCTTTATTTTATAGGATAACACGAAAAGCAAGAGAATGCCATTTTTGTCTTACTATTATGATGAAAGAGGCTAATTTCTAAGGAAAGAAAGCATACTCTAATGGGTACAAATTTTCCATATGCTTGTGAATGAATGAATAGCATACCATATCCTACCTACCTTTTAAGGCTGCAGGAATTGCATAACCATAGAACCATTTAGGGTAGAAAAGACCATCCAACCATTAATTGAGCACCACCACTAAACCATGTCCTGGAGTGCCACACTTACACATCTTTTAAGTATCTCCAGGGATGGTGACTAAACCACATCCCTGGGCAGCCTGTCCTAACACCTGACAACTCTTTCAGTGGAGTTATTTTTCTTAATATCCAATCCAGCACAACTTGATGCTGTTTCCTCTTGTCCTATTGCCTGACAGTTCTATGGGAGCAGAGGCTGACCTCCACCTGGCTATTCCCTCCTTTCAGGCAGCTGTAGAGAGCAATAAGGTCTCCCCTGAGCCTCCTTTTCTCCAGGTTAAACATATCCAGCTCCCTCAGGTGCTCCTCAGAAGACTTCTGCTCCAGATCCTTCACCAGCTCTGCTGCCCTTCTCTGGACATGCTCAATGTCTGTCCTGAAGTGAGGGGCCCAGAACTGCCCAGCCTGTAGCAGTGCACGGGGCTGGGACTCAAGGGCAGGACCCAGCACCTGGCCTGGCTGAACTTCAGACAACTGGCCTCGGCCCGTTGATCCAGCCTGGCCAGGGCCCGCTGTGGAGCCTAAATAACTGCATGGCTCTGAGGTCAGAGACCCAAACCACCAATCACAACATTTAGTAATGCCAGTTCAGTGGTTGCCATTAAATAGCCAAATGCTTCCCTGAAGACTCAGAGAACTGTAAGAGTTGGTATTTTATGTTGCTTAAGGAAGCAAATCACTTGATTATTGACTTAGCAAGTAGTCACTATTTAAGACCAATCTGTTTTTAAAAGATTGCTCCTAAAAAATGAATCAGATGGCAAGACTGCATGAACTGTCATCTTCTAAAGAGATACTTACCAAACAGAGTATCAACCTATCCAATGTTACAATATTGTATTTCCACACCATGTCATTGAGAATCTCAATACATTTATTGAGCTGCTGTCCTCCTGCAGATGTAGAGAATTCATACACCAAGAAATCTGCAAATGTCCTGACATGTGCCACCAGAGCTCTGGCCCCAATTCTTTCTAACACTCTAGCAGGGAAGAAAAAAAAAGGCAACAAGAAATTGTTACATTTCATAATGCATTTCTAATGCATATTTATTTGATATGAATAAGCAGGTTTTAACACAATTGTCTTGAACAAAAAAAAAAGACAAATTTCCCTCCCTCTTATTAAATTAACGGAAGGAAATGCCAAAGCAAAGCAAAACAACCCAACTTTAGAACAAGAGAATTCCGAAGTTCTAATACCAATCAGGAAAAATGCTTCAAGCTCACCAATCTCATCTGCAGTATTCTGCCCAGAACCCATGCTTTACTTCTGCAATTTTAGTTATACACCTCTGAGGACAACCTTCTGTAACTCAACTTTATTTTCCTACACCATGCAGTTTAATACAGCCACAGCACTATAAACAATTTCCTCATTGCACACAAGAGTAACACATGCTATCATAAATACATTTCAGCATACCTAGGAAGGACTGAAAAGAAATAAATCTATTTTTCACAGCTGGAACTGATGCTATTTCTACCATGAACAAATTTAAAAATCAGACGATTACTACTTCTGTAATGAATTTTCATCTTAATCCAACATTTGTTTTTAAAGAAATATTTGGCCTTTATTCATATATAAAGGCTAAGTAAATGAATGCTTTAGATTTTCTGTTTACTATTTCAGATTGCCTGCAACACTGCTATTACAATTAAACTGCTTAGCTCAAACACCTCACATCCTTGTTTCTCACCAGAAAAAATGTGCATTGCAGATCACTGCATGGTGGAATCAGTCTTAAACACTGCATAATTATTATGACATGCTGGCTACTACCTAGCTCCACTCTCATTTTCCATGCTATGCATGTTCCAAATTAATTTCAAGAACAAGCTGCTAATGCACAAGGCCTATGTCCTCAGAACTAAGAATGTTGCTTAATAACTTTGACATAGCACATTTTTAAGCTCACCTGTAACCAATTTGATTAATGTGATCAGTGTCTAACAACATCTTCCACAGGAGACAAAGGAAAAGCGGGGATGAACCTTGAGCAGAGAAGTGTGTAATTATTTCATTCTCACTGGTCATCGACTTCCACTTCCGGTATTCTTCTTCCACATTCTTCTTCAGATTAAAACGGCTTTCCTGAGGCACGTTGTTCTGCTTGAAGAACACCTGAAAAAAGCAGGCTTTGCTGTGACTGCGAGCCTACAGTAAAACATCCAAACAGGAAAATTTTGCCTTATTTAGCACTGTATGGGTTCCTACTTCCTTGTACCACACAAACTACTAGGGAGGGTTTTTATTTCACTGTGATACCACACAGTGACTGTTTTGTCTCTAGCAAAGCTACATGACAAACTGCCACAAGAAAAAATGGCTTTTCCAATTTTTTATTTTATTTTTTAATTTCTAAACCATTTGATCCACCTTGCACCAGAAGTATCAGTTGACCAAATCTGACCTTAGAATACTCCAGGGGAATGTAGCTAACACATTTCTAAAGAAATAGCAATGTTATAATCATGCTGCATTCTTCAGGGACTTGAGATAATGGCAGTTTTGACGGGGGAAGAATCTCACCAATGCACAAAAGGCAAAGGATCTTGTTAAGAGAATAAATTCATTGTATTTCGCATTGTAAAGTATTCATGTTCAATCTATTACCTGCAGAGGAGCTGGAAAACAGCTTAGTGTATGTGATGCCCAGTTATGTGGAGTGAAATTCATGATAGTCTGCAGTATGTCCTTGCACCAAGTTCCCTGAATTGAATCAGAGCCTGTGAAAAAGTCTAGAAAATGAATTGATGGTATTAGAATTTCACACAAAACCATTTTTTATTGGTATTCCTTTTGTCATTGTATGCATCAAGGCTTTTCTAGTCCAGCACAGTTTCCCTTTTTTATCAGACTTCTCCCAGCCCCTTTCTTGGACTTTATTTGCTCTATAGAAGATGCTGGATATTATCTTTTTTTTATGCTATTAACAATAAGAAAATTATTTATAAGGTTTGAGCTAGAAATAAAGCAATTATGATTTTAATATTTTATATTTAATTTCCTGTAATGTCACTAAAACAAGCTTCTGCTAATTAACTGATTAAACTTTTAGAAAAAATCCTGAGGAAGATAGTGATGATGAAATTGCCAGATGCCATTTTATATTGCTTCAAAAGGGCTGTTCTGAAGAACCCACCCCAATTAAGCTGTAGAAATGAATGCCTTAATCCCCCAACCCTTGGGCCGATTTCATCAAAGGTTGAAAAACGGTTAAAAAAATAAAAAAGACATTGAAACAATAGAAGTCCTTTCTCTCTCAAATCACCTCCACTAGTCTTTGTGAATCAGTTGTTCTAACTCTCCAGTGAGTCTGCAGACTAGAACCATAAAAAAGGAGAGAGAAAACATCTCGCTCAAAGCTAACAAAAACCTGATCCATGTCACTGCACACTGTCAAAACATTAAAAGACACAATGAAAGCGTCCCTTTTTCCTTCTCAAAAAAAAGAAACCCAAAATTCAGATTACTTTTTCTTAAATGCAAGCTATAGAGGGGGTGGTTTCCACATGAGCAGCACAGTTGCTGTGAGTATTTAATGCTATTTAAATAGCATATATCAGTAATCAATACAAACATTTAGATTTAAAAGAATGAAACTCAAAACACTAAAAAAACTCAAAACCCTAGTCACAGTGGACCTCTGAATAAACTTTTAAAGAACATCTCATTTTTCTACTGCTTCAAAATTAGCTTTTTGCCTAAATACAAGAAGTTGGAATTTAAAATTACACTTTTTCAAAACCAGAAGAGCATTGGATATGTTTTATGACTAGATTATTTCCATGACACTCTTTTGAATAGTACTTTAGAGAAATGGTTTGACTACAGCTTTTATTGGGATGTACTACTATTACCTGTCACATGTGTTGCCCTTGCCAGAGTTAAGATCAAAGCCCTGTTGAGTTCTTCTGATTCTGCTGAAAGAACTTGTTTGGGATCATTGAGGAACCGTGTGAACTGCGGCTGGACTTCCGAGCTGCCCAAAGCTGTGATCAGCCTTAGAGCAGTACTCTCAACACTGAAAGAAGGAAACAAACCAGTTAGCAAGTAATACTTCTGCTGATGCTTCTAAGATTCCAAAAATACCTATATTTTCTTCCATTTACTGCTTCAAATAATACTGAAACATTTTGTTCTAAAAATGATGTTCTTAACCTTTTGAAAAGGTTTACTTTTTCTATTGTTTAATAAATTTATCAACTATTTCAGTATCTTATTTTCAAATAAAGCACTCAAAAGTAGACTTAGCAAAAATTTCCAGTGCAGAGACCCTGAAGAAGAGCCTCGAGTCTCTCCAAATTACAGCCCGTCATTACTATTTTTTGCACATCTTCATCTAAAGAATATAAATAAATATATGCAAAATCAAAATAAAAATGCATGAATAATACATAAGAAGCTTCAAAGCTAACTACCATCTTCAAGTAGACAGCACTAAATTGTCCTTATTAAAGAAATTCGGAAGTTGAGGAAGTATAACTTTTGATTAAAAGCACTTCAATTTCCATTGCTTTAGTTGGAGGCACTTTTCACACCAGGTAGTTTGAAATCCTTGGAAAGATTTTTATAACATTGTGACTTTGAAATGCCAAAGCCATAGTTTGGTTTATTCTAGCTGCATGCAGTGCTCATTAAAATTGACTTACACCTGTATTTTACAGACTAAGATGACAAAACAAGATTGAGGTGAATAAAGAGATCAATACCTTGAATTTAAGGAGAAACTTGTCTTAACCTGTTTTCTTTATGCTTTGTAAAGGATAAGCAACAAGGCAATTTGAATTTGGACTATGAAATTGAGAAGCCTGATCCAGTAGAAGGTTTCCCTGCCCATGGCAAAACAGTTGGAACTAGTGACATTTAAGGTGCCTTCCAAACCAAACCATTCTATGAATCTATGGATTTACTGTATAATTACATTTTCTCTATACAAACTGGTAATAGTGAAGTTACTCTGTCTCACATTCTCCCACAAGATTTATTGTGCCCTAAGAGTGAATGGACACTGTTTTCCCCAGCTTTTTGACAAGCCCCAGATTCTACATAGAAATGGAATCTCATGCCCTTCAACTTTGTTAACAGTAAGGTAAACTCAAAGCTTTCACCGGGAATTACCTGCATAACCTTTCTAGATCTTCTCTAGCCAGCTTTGTCACCTTTCCTGTATTCAAATTAGCCACTGTTTTCGGTTCTCATGACACACACCCTATGAGGGACTCCATCCAGGTTCACGTACAGTCACCATAGCTCTGCACAAATTCCTTTTCAGCTGCAGGGTGAACCAGATTAATTCTCTGATCTGACTGAGAATCAACCTCATGTAAGAATTAAGTGAAACCAACTTAACTCTTGTAACAGAATTAAGCATCCTCTACAGAAGGAAGCAAGGACAGCCTCACTGGCAGACAAGCCAAGCACTGACTACAGGCAGCAGGCACTGCCCTTTATCTACCATGCAAGAGGCGCTTCTGAGCATGACAGTTGTGCTGCACATCCTGTGTGCTGACTCATGACACTGCTGCCATGTGTGTGCAAGACACTGCCCCATACGTCTCCGCAGAGCACTACAGCTAACATCCAACTGTACTGCTGAAACACGCCCTGCTGAGACACCCCAAAACAGGTCAGACACAGACGTAAGACTGCAAGTGCATTTAAACAGTGCTCATGCAGCTTTCAACAAGAAGGAATCTGAGATTATGGACAAATATGGCAAACATCACTCACCAGAGATGAAGCTGGTTCTGATTAGTCTGTGGCACAGCAGCCAAGGAATGAAGATGGCTGAGGAGCTGGACTCTGTAATGAGGCTGGATGTGATGCATTCGATAGCTGAACATTTCCAGCAGAGTATGCAAAATGCCCCATGCATGAGATTTGAACACTGTTGGCAGGAGTTGACCTTATGAAAACAAGTTTGTAAAGTAAGTTTTACAACTGTCCACACCTTGAAATACAACTACAATGTACACTGGTTTTATTAGGTTGTAAATCAGACATTTAATTTGAAAAGTGTATTACTTCCAAAAAGCATATGTGCAAGTGCTGTCTGAAGATGGTGCAAATGTATAGAGCTTAATAATCTTTTGCACTAACACATACAGCAGACATGCAAATTATTTTAACAAGAGCAATTAAGTATTCTGTATGTCTCAAAGTAACTTTGCTTATGTTTTTCCATTAAGCATCTTTTGGAAAGGTCCTGGCCATACAAGTGATGCCGTGAAGGGACAGCAACACAACTAGTCTGGAATTTACTGCAGCACCAAGACAACTTTCACAGTTTATTTTGTATTAAACTAATTTATACATGCTGCATCATTATATTTCCAGTTTTATTATGGTCTTCAGTTGCCATTAAACAAAAATACTGCTTAACAGAAAGAAAGGGGAAAAAAAGAAAAAAAAAAAGGTTTTCTTTCTTACTGATAAAGCCTTTGATGCCCAAGGATTCTATTTCCATATAAACCAACAGGCGACTATAGGTTTCCACCAGAGCAGGAGCCAAGGCCACGCTGGATTTTGCATGAGCCAGCTTAATTACTCTTGTAGCTATGCTGTGAATTAGACTGAGGAGAGAGAGAAAGTGTTTTTGAATCAAAAACATGTACTTGAACTTCAACACATTTTTAAAGTAAATGAATCGATCTATATATGACATGTCCAGCCACAGAAGGCCTTTCTGATAATAATAAGCTATACACAGATTTACATGTTTTAAAAAAAAAGAAGTTAGCATATACTGTACCTCATTTTGGCATGAACTGTGAGTGAGTCCAAGAGGTTCATTGGCAAGGGGGTGATAGACCCCGATGCCATGCAGTTAGTCCCTGGAAGAGGCGTCCTCATGTTTCCATTTCCATAAATAGTCTCTACTAGTACACCCATTGGCAAAGTGAAACACTCTGAATTGGTTGAGTAAGCATTGCACAACAAGGCAATTTTGTAGTCATTCATCTGTAAGCTTTTATTCCTTAAGCTCTGTTGCAAAAACCTGTGTGCCAAAAAGATTAAACAATAAGCAGAAAGAATACACATGCATTCCAGGAATACAGCTACAACAATCTCAGTCAAAAAACCCATTATAAAATAGTAGAAAAAAATCAAGATAGTTATTAATTGCACTATATCAAAACAACTACTTATGCCACAGTTTCACTGTGTTACAATTTTTCTACATTAGAGAAATACCTCAGGAAAAAAACAGTTAAAAATCACCTTTCCAGATAAAAACTTCACCCATTGTACTGCTTATCCACACTTTCCAAACCACAGCGTAACAAAACAAAATTGTCCCTTTACTTTCATATTCTCTATCAGTAATAAAGACATTATTCTGAGACAAAATATATAACTTCCACTAGCTGGATAACAGCATTTCACTTTTTAGGAAATATTCTGAGTTTGAGCTCTGTCTTTTTGAATGACTTTGAAGTTACACTGTTGATAAGCTTTATACAGTATCCCACCACACAATACATTCTGAATACAGACTTGGGGACTGCCTGTTTCATTATGCCTGAACATAAATCAAAATATAACAAAACCCCCACACTCACTCATGGTGAAGTTTAAGAGAATGAGGAATGGGAATCTGCAACTTGGAGTTGTCACTATGGGCCTTCCGGTTCAGATGAATCCAAATGCAGGTCATTGCAAAAGCATGAGTTGACTGGGGTTTGTTAATATCAGGTACAGGAATATACTAAAGAAAGAACACACGAATGTGACATACCACATGGATTAATGTGCAGAAAACCAGCTTAGGTAGTAGTATTCAATTCTACCCACATCAGTGTTTGTAGTTTTAAATCAAGAACTATGGAAGAGACCTGCACCTCGGTATTGTTCTGAAAAACACCCAAACCAAACGAATTATCTAAGACCTTGGCAAAAGGAAATTCAAGCTTCAGAGTATACAGTTTCCAGACATACAGAGTTACAAAGCATATGCTTTTTTCTCTCAGC
This sequence comes from Donacobius atricapilla, assembly GCA_013397315.1. Taxonomy (NCBI): domain Eukaryota; kingdom Metazoa; phylum Chordata; class Aves; order Passeriformes; family Mimidae; genus Donacobius; species Donacobius atricapilla. Next base: position 85,090 of record WBMY01014852.1, on the reverse strand, counting down.
CTCACACTTATGCATTACACAGAAACCAGTTATGGTAACTGCTTCCATAGTAGGTACTCAGTGGTTCAACAGTACCTTCTGAAAAATCTGAATTGTTCAGTGTCACAGTTAATCCTTAAACATTAATACACTTCTCATTAAAAGGTACAGATACAACCCAAAATTAAGAAGTTTTGAATCCAGACTTAACTACAGTATTGCCACTGGAAAAGGAACTCTGACTCTCCTCTTTTACCAACATCCACAGTTCTTTCCCTTTGACACAGTTACTGCAGCACAAACACCACTGACAGCGCAAGTGAGAGGACCAATACATCATCAACATGGATAGCAAGGCAAATCCTCTTAAGAGCAATGGCCAGAGATAACATTTTAAGTGCTTGTGAAACTGGATCTTAAAAAATAGCTTCCTAGGATTCAGTTTTGCAAGCACTTAAAAAGCACTAGTCAAACAAAGACTTTCAGTAAGTGTAACTTGGGAGCCATGACTACAGCTGAAGTAAACAGCCCTACTGCTCTTCCCATATTTGATGCTGACAAAAGTAATTGAAATCTCCTGACACAAACTGTACTGAAGAATTTCTGTGGGTCAAAACCAATGTAGCAGGGGAAAAATTGTTACATATGAGTTTGATACATCACACACTTGTATTATTCTACCCATTCACCCGAAGTAAAAAGCCCTATGGAAAGAGAGGAACTTCACACTGACAGTGCTGCCAGAATTAAAGTTTAAGAACTTTGTCTAAGCGCCCCTTCCTCAGGAACCTTAATTCTAGAGGAATGTACAGAGCACAGATATGATTTGATTTGCCCCTGCTACATTAGTTCTATTTCAGCCCAAATGTAACAATAGAATTACACATTATTCCTTTACCGTTTCCTCAGTGCTTTAACAAACTCCTCAAAACCTTAATCAAACCAAAGCCAAGGAAGAGAAGAGTTGATACAAGTCTTTCTTGCCTCTAAAAACAAGTGGTTACATGGATATGGAATCCTCACAAAAACTTATGAAACATCTCCCTCCAACTATGCAGCACACTGTTCCAAGAGTGAGTCAAGAAGGATAGTAATATCAACATATGAAGGTCCCAAGCTGCATTGAAAATAAAACTTTTAACATCAGAGACTTACTTCTTTCTCAGGATACAGGAGGTCAAACAGCTTCATAACTGGGAGGAAGTCAGCCAGTGCATTCTTCTGGATGCTGCCAGAGATGAACTGGAGTAGCACCCACATCAGGTGGTCTCTCCCCTTAATGAGACCACGGCCTGCCAACTGTCAAGAACACTCAGTAACAGACAAATACTACATGCAGAAGAAAAATCACTGCAAAGATTCTTGTAAAAGTAGAAGGACAGACTAAACCAGTTTCAGCAGAGAATTTTATAGCAGTACTTAGGCAGAAACACACATTGTTTTCAGAAAGAAGGGAAATAGGTACATTAGTTGTAACACATGAATGGACTCTGTCATGGCCACAACAATTAATGGTAAGATTTAAAATACATTTAATTCCTGAGGATTACTGCTTTGAAAAACTAGCAACACTTAAATATTGGTCTTAAATTGTCACCTTGTAGCCCTGTAGTGAAGTACAGTATTGCCATTGCTAGCATCAGGCCACAGGTTTTATAAACTCCTACAAAGTCCCTCAGCCAGAACAACTTCAGTTTGCTTCATCTGGACTCACCTGGGTTTGGTTTTTTTTTGTTAATTAAGTTCTTTATCCATAACAGCAATCCTTTAATAATTAATATTCTAATTTATCTTGCTTGCTGTAGTTCTGTACTAGATTTGTGCAATTGCATTGTATAATGCCTACTGTTTCAATTGTTTATTAATAGTAATTACAGGAATACAGCCCTCGTAAAACATATTTCAGGGAAAACAAAGAGAGCAGAACTACAGTCCATCACAAGTGGAACACAACATGGATAGTAGATTTTTATATAACATGGAACTGTGGACAAATGAAGATGGAGCAACGTGTTGTGTGTGTTGGAAACTGCACCTAAATAGCCACAAGCTGATCCTACAGCAAGGAGAAAGAACATCCCTACCCTACCATCAACAGCATACAGCTTTCTCAGCAAAGAGCTCGGGATGTTGCTGGCTGACTGCAACCCCTCCTTTCCCTTATGGAGAACTGGCATCACCTCCCTTAGAACTATAACCCTGAGCACCAGAGAAAAGGGCAAATACCAGTATCAGTTTTAATGGAATTGGGACTGTGATTGCCAGTATCACCATAATTGGACAAATTACCTTTGACTGCTTGAGCAGACTGATTAGACAAACAGCAAGTTCCAACATCCATTTGCATGGCATAATTTTTAGTCCACAAAAAGGACAGGGCATTCACTCTGTTCAAAACTTACTTGTAAACTGGATGCAACAGCATAGTACTTAGATCTTTGGAATTATGCCAGCTGATCTCTTTATTCTAGTTACTAGCACACTTTGAACCCAAATCAAACACAACATCCTGTAACTGAGTATACTAAAAACACCTAGCTCACAGCACTGTAACTTGAGAATTTGACTTCTACAGAGAACGGGGATTTAAAATTTAATTAATTCTTACACATAAGGTACTTCTTGCAGGGGTGAGTGACACTTTAAAAAAAATATTGGTTTTGTTTTTTAAATCCCTCTTACCATGTGGGAGTGATACAAACAATTTACCTTTTGATGGAGTGACAGGACCATATGAGGAAAACTTGCAAACTGAAAGAGCACAAAGAAAATGAGCTGGCTGGAGAGATGCTGCCACAGAAGCTGACTGGTTCCACCATCATCAAACTTCTCTTCAGTCTCAGACCGTTCCATGGCATACACCACAAGGTCCACCAGCTGGTCCTCCAGCACAGGGCAACGCTGCTTGTGCTGTAAGGCAGAGATCAGATACAGTATTCCAAAAGCCTTGCCATTAACTCCAGAACTCGCACAGTTGCAGTTACAGTACAGTATTTTGACAGAAGGCTGGGAAGCATGAGATGAAGTCTGGACTTAAGTTAAGGATAAGCCAATATATTAAAGCTGCACTGTGTTACAGGTCACAATGATTTTTACATTTTATTATGTATTCCATAATTCCCTACTCAGTTCCAAACCACAGCTCATCAACAGAGAGGTAACATCTGGGGGGTTTTTTGCTACTTTATAGCAAATTCAAGCAGAATGCTCTTTTTCTGATCTCACACTCACAGAAAACAAAGCCCATGCTTTAAACACACAGGTGGGGGTTCTTTTATTTGGTTTGGGTTTTTTTGCTGGGTTTTTTTTCATTCCTTCTTTTTTCCATTAAGTTCATTTCAAAAGTAGGGATTATCATAAAGAAAATGTACCAATTATACCATCAAATTTAGAGGAAACCTCCCAATACATGATGAAGATATTTGATGACTATTCTACTTATTACTCCCATATTGGGCTCACCTACTGCCTGCAACATGCAGCAGAATTAACATCTGGTTAATATCCCTATAACTAGATGCTGCCCTATTGACACAGCACCACAGGTTACAACATCAAAAAGGCTTGAAAATTAATCATGGTGTGCTCTTATTACTGTAAACAGAACAGAAATCACACATCAGTGTGAGGAGCCCCCTGGATGTTAGACTGCCACAGTCTTTACACTGAGCTATGCAAACCCAGAAATAATTTAAAATACCATCTCTGCTGATTTTTAATAATGATCAAGTAAGGAATGCATTATATATTCAGATATATTCTCTTAGTACAGTTGTATATAAAACAGGTCCATTATCAGTAATTTGGAACTCAGATTATAAATCTGCAGTTCAAGACTCCAAGTATAATGTCACATGTTACAAGATCTTCAGTGCAACAACTTTTCATTATTTTCCTGCACTTGTATTGTTACACTCATATAATGTTCTATAACTAAGGAAAAAAAACCAAAACAACCACAGAGAATTCACCTTATCTCAGAAAGTGCTAGCACTTTGGAAATAATCTAACCTGTTTGTTTCAATGCAATCTGTACTCAGAAATGATCACATTTATTAATTTTTTTTATTTGGCCTGATGCCTGTAACACAATGCAGCCTTAAAGAAAAAAAATATTACTTTATGATACAAAAGAAAAGGAACTGAGCTGCTCAAACACTAATCATGAAAATGCATTATCCCTTTCTAGAGGCAAAAAGGTGGATGTAAAAAAGTCTTAAAAGATCACCCCAGTACTCATAAAACATTTTAGGGATGCCTTAGATGAATTCTTTGACTTACTAGCCAGGCAACCTAAAAAAGGCTAATATAAAGATATAATAAAAGTAAAGAGAGATGCTGAAAGGAGATGCTTGTTCTACCTTCATTGATGGTAGTCTTTTGCTATGAAAAAAAAAAGAGATTCTCTTCAATTAGAAATAGAATGCAAGAACTGGAAAAGTTGACAAAATACAGTGAACAGCATCCCCTATTGCATGCTCTTTGCCAGCTCAAAACTGCAGAAAGCTACAATTCCAGCTGTGCTTTCCTGAAGCATGCTTAACACAAACCTCTAGCTAAGACAGAAAGCATGATACCTTTTCTCCCAGTTCGCAATGTCATTATCACAGACCAACCACGGTACAGGTTTACAGAGAGCAGTATCGGCACCATCAGTTCAGAATGCTTTGGGTCTTTTGTGGCTCGTTTTTCTCCCCCTCCCAAAGCAACTAATTATGAAGCAGAGCAGGGTGCAACAGACAACACTACAGACTAGTTTATAATCCAGCATGCAAAACTATTATGTACAGGGCTTGAAATTTAATAGTTTGCTAAGCACTGGGTTAATGTCCAAAAGCCTAATCATGTTAGGCTATATTAATTTGGAATGAAGTTATTCAAAGAATACAACAGGAAAAATACCACTGTTAAAAAGAGAGCCAGAATTTCCAGCAGGAATTTTTGCTATTCTGAATAATTCTAAGACTGGGAAAAGTTTAAGAGCCAGGAAATTAAAAAACTGAATTCAAGCTTTAATCCTGAAAACTAGCCTTTTATTGCTTTAAAAAATTTTCCATGAGAAAAATAGCAATACATCCCATTCTATTCTCACTAATTTAATTTTCTGGCAACTTTTATTTTCTGTATTTTCAGTGACTATATATTTTTGCAAGTATTTTGTATCTATAGTTTAGGAACTTTTGGAAATAGAATACTGTGCTGCACAGGAATTTGCAGGACTGAGCCCTTGTTTTATTAATGGCTCATAAGTGAAAGAAAATCTCAGTATAAACTGAGATGAACAAAACTATAGGTGAGAGCTGATTACCCTCACAAGTAAGTAGGAATTCATGTTTTGGCATGGCTTAAGTAAAATAAAAACAAACAACAAAAAACCTCCAAAGGCTGTTCTGGATTATGTAGGGAAAAATGTAGCATTCAAAATCACTATGCTTTTCCCCTAGAGTAAACATGACTCTAATTTTTACAATTTGGATGTACAAAAATCTTCTCCGTTTTGCTCTGAAAAACATTTAAAGATCTGAAAATACATCATTTCACTGAAAGCATTATTAAACCATGAAGAAATACTAGGGGTAAAAAATTGCTTCCATGACAACTTGACACTAAAATTTCTCGAGACCAGCCCTCTAATGGACTAGTGGTATTTCTTTAAGTGGATCAGAGCACGTTGTTCTTATTTGGGTTTGAATTTTTAATTCCTTCTTTATTTGAGGTGTAGAGACAGGGTGCGTATCAAAGGGTGGGGCAGGGACACGGCTAGCATTAAAACTCCCTAAAAGAAAAATATTTTAAGGAGTCAGTAAGGCTGTCTGATAGCTGATAGCTTTTGAGTATTTTAAACAAACATTTAGTAAATACCTACACTTTAAAAATGGACTCAGAAGACCAAATCACAGAGGCCAAGATCCCTACAAGAGTAAATGGTGTCTCCAAAAGTCCAATTCAAAATGCCTAAAGTCATTAAAACATGACACAACAACTCCCGCACTTGCATTTTCCAAAACTATGCTATGAGGACACAAAACCTTAAAGCTTACGGTTTATATTATATCTGATTCTATAATCTCTTCCAAATTTGGCAGCCATTCTCAAGTTCCCCTCATTAAAAAACGAGGAAGTTTCAACAAGGAACATACATTTGAGTGTTCTCAACTCATACCCTTACAATCAGAAACATATAAAAAATAATGATACCCCTTAAACTGAGTACTTTGCCACATTATCACCAGTAAAACTGGATAGTAAGATCCCAGCATAAACCGAAATTTTTAAAATAAAAGTGGAAGTCAATTTTTAAATATTGCATTATGTCATTCCTTTCACTTAACAGTTCTGCTTACAATGCTAATTATCCTGGTTTGTAGCTAGCAGAGAACACAACTACATATTCACCAGTACAAAGTAAGGCATAACTAACAAGATAAGCTGCAGATCACCACTGCTGGTTTAAAAGGTGACCAGCCAAATACATTATTTAAAGAGCAAAATCATCAATACAATAGCTGCTAATTAAACATTTTTACATTACAGAAACAAGACACCTGAAAATTACCACCCATCTCAAATATTCCCCAAAGCAGAGAAATCAAAATAACAGTTTTTGATTGATTAGAGGACTGCAACAAGATCCTAACTGCAACTATGCAAGCAAAAATGGCATTTTAGTCTTTATGCAAGTCTGTACATAGAGAGAGGGTAAAGATATAAACCAAAACCTCCCAAGTGAGTTCATATCCTTAAGACATTACTTTAGTTCCTTTTTAAGAAACAACTGTAAGACCCTTAAACCAAATCTTAATGTGGTATCAGTGTACTAAGACACTCTGAACTGTTAATCATTTTCCAAAAAACCAAACAATTATATAGTTCAAAAATTATTTTAAAAAATAATTAAGAATTGAAATTGACACCCCAGTTGGGAGAAGAATATAAACTGACAGAATTGTTGAGTCACTTAGGTTGGAAAAGCCTCTTAAGATATGATTTCAACTGCAAACCATGATAATATACAGGACAAAATACAATTTAAATCTCTATTTCCTATAGACCAATTCAAACAGATATACAAGAGTATGTATTGTTCCACACAGAAATACACAGTAGCAAAACGTCAGAGTCCCCATACACTGACAAAAGAAATATTTTGAAATCCATATTATTACATCTGGACTTAAAACCATGTACTTGATAAGGCTATTGGAAATCCACATCCCACAAGAAAACTTAGAATCCTGAAAGGAACATATGAATCTATAAACACATGAAATTTTACATTGATTTTTCTCCCTGCAAGGTTAACAGGACAGCTGGATTTGTATATTTTTACATATATTTTTATACTCAGAGATGGCTTGAGAATGGTTTTCTAACACAGATCTGTTTAGTTAAGACTGAACCAGAAAATTTCGTTGTTCATCTTCAAGAATATTTGAGAACTAGGACAAATCTGGCTGAACCATACCTAGATTGTGATGCCAAAAGATTCAAATGAAGGCTCCGATCCTGCAACTGGATCTGTGTAAATAGTTGACAGGGCATACAAGCAACTCCACATAAATAATTAATGATCATAAATAAATAATGATCATTGCATTGAGGTGTTTCTGTATTTATTCTGAAACAAACTTGGCACTATTTGCATTTCTAAGTGTCTTCTAGTATAGTGACAGTCCAATTTCTGCAGGTTATTTCTCTAACAATAAAATACAAGATTATCAGCCATTTTACTGAAAGCATTGATATAGTTACACAACTTCTGAAAAGCATGCTACTATTTCTGTCAGGTGACTACATTAACAAATTGAAATATAACACAAAGGTAAATTGTACCTAAAAACAAGTAAAATTTTAATGTTTTCCAGTTTTATGCAGAGTATATTGATGTTTAAATGGAACATATTTCCTGTTCTATACCACTGTACCACCCACCCATATATCTATATTTTCAACTCACATATTTTCAACTCATAAATTTTCAACATCTTTAAACTGCTGTAACTGTAGTAGCACAGCTATAGTTCATGTTCTGTCAGCATTTCCTTTATAAGCTACATTCTTCACGTTTGTTCCTTGGCCATAAAAGTTCACACCAGGATGAAACTTTGTGTAGGAATACCTATACTAGCAAATAAGTTTTAAAAAGTACAATTTAACACATTTTATTTCTCCAATTACTTTTACAGGACCATGAACTAGGAGTTAAAACCCAGCATTTTTAATATCTTTTTTTTTTTTTTTACATGAAAGGACAGACCATCCATAGTCAGAAGAATAAAATGGATTCAACATAATTTTTGTCTATATCTTGTATTATTTACCAGCTACAAGATAGATAGAGTTTGGTTTATCAACTCAATGCAGACAGAAAGACACACAAATACTATTCATTTAAATAGTAAACCTAGCAGCTCAATTGCAAGGTTTAACATTTTAGCTGCTTTAAGTCTTAGGTACAAAAGATCGTCATATACAACAGAGTACTGTCAGCCAAAATGTAGCAATCTGTGCATTCAAAAACATTATCCCAGTTCAGAAAATACACTGGTGTATTCCATTATGTTGGGAAAGGCACACAAGGTTTCAGGATCATGTAAATTTTATAGTCAAGTTACAAACCTAAAAAAAGTTTCTTAAATGGAAACACTGACACAACCTTCACTATAGTATTGCAAACAGCAACGCTATTTTATAAATCTTAAACACTGTTTTTTTAAAGTAGGTGTGGCAATTATTAATGTAAGAGGGATAAACTATAAATATAACACCCATAATTTCAGATTTCAAGAAGTCCACTTGGTTGACTTGCTCAGTTGTTTATTTATTTCAACAAGCAGACAAAATTTTAAGGAACTACCTTTTGTGTGGTATTCTGCACTACTCTTCTCTCAGCTAGATTGAAGAATACTAAAATTGCCTGTTGGGAAGTTCTTTACAGAGGCTTCCTAATGATAAGAAAATTCCACTAGCAAACCTTTCTTTTTTTAAATAATATATTTACAGCATCATATTTTTTACAATTAAGTCCAGTGGATGTTTTTTCCACCAGTTTAAGGAAAGAAATGTTGAACTAAAAATCTCTCCTCATCTGAAAATTCCAGCAAAGTGAAAGTTATGACTGGTAAGGGAAATGGTAGCAGTCCATTCCAACAAAAATTTTAGTATCGAAGGACCACCAACTGTCAGCTTCATGCTACATCTCTCATATGTCTAGAGAATTGTAGTGAGAATTTTCCCTTGACTAATGGTCCTGCCAATTTCAAGCCCTGACTGTACATGTACTCTCTACCTGGAATCAGTGGCTACAAAGCGGCCAGCGTATCGTTAGTCACAATACAACAGTAAGGTTGTGAACATACCTGAGCAATGTTCAAGGTCTAGAGCATTGGAGGATGGGCAGGACAAGACAGGACAGAACAAAAATAAAGGAAGAAAAAAAGAAAAGACAAAACAGTGACTATGAGGCCAGCCTCAAGGATCCCCAAGTCAGACTAAGCCCCCCCACTCTAAAGTTTCAAAAGAAAAAATTGTAACAAAACCAAACCCAGCTTTCAACTAGTATTCTAGTACTATAACATTCCAACATAACAGAGTACAACAACGCTTTAAAAACCAACGAACAATAACCAGTCTCCTACTGTCTGTCAAGGGTGTACTTGAGGCTGGCCTTATAGGAAAAAAAAGCAATGCAAAAAAAAATCATATTTTAAATCTCTACTTTTCAATTTAACATTCGTAAAACAATATACAAATGATAGGAATAACAGTGTCCAATTAACCTAATATGATCTCATTAAAAAAAAAAAATCATCACTCTCTGTACCTAAACTGTTTTGCTTAGTTAGCTATAGCAAAGAAAAGAGAAAAAAGAATAGTGCAGATTCTATGCAGAATTAAATCGTGTTACAGCACAGTACAGTACCTGCTTATTCAGACCTAGCATATTGCAGACCATATCCCTTGAGTACGGTTGTTCCAGCACGTATCTCAACAAAGCAGTCTGTGGCTCAAACAGATCCTTGAAAAAGAAACAAGCAATCACATACAAACATATATTGCCTCAAGATTATGTTTAATACTGAGCTTACATTTAACTGAATAAACAGTATAAGAATGATTGTTTAATTTATGCAGGTATGTATTATCTGGGAAATCCTCTTGCTCTCTGGTAACTAAAAGAAATGAGGAGATGATCATAGCTCTTAAGAAGGGGCAGAGGTCCAAGCAGAAGAACATTTTCATCCAATAGAAGGATGGTACACTTCTTGGAACAGCCTTGAACTCAAAGGAAACAAGGTAAGACAACTGTGGAAATGCACCAAAATGCATAAAAATCAGGACTGATGTGAAGAAATCAGGTATGAAACAACTGCTCACTGCATCTTCCAACAGCCTGAATCACTTTAAATAAAAACCATCTGGAGCTGGAAGGAGCTGATTCCTCATGCAACACGAAGCTGAAATGTGGCACTACTTCCTTGTCAAAGGAATGTTGAGAATACTAAAAGCTTACAGGGACTCAAGAAGAGTCTAAACAAATATTTGAGAGATGAAAGTTTACTAAATACAAAGAAACTGCATCTGTGTCAGGAAACACACAAAATGATAATGGCTGCAGACAGTGAGCACTGCACAGGTCGCTAAACATACTGTATTTATTTCCTTTAGACATCTAGGGTATGGGGAATGAGATGCAGGACAACATGGATTTTTGTCCTTATGCTTTCAATTCTTACAGTACACCACTACTTCACACTCAGAATTTCAAGTTTAAATACACAAACTTTAAGTTTGAATTGTAAATTATCTTTCCTGTGGAATAATGAAGAGCACAGAAAAGAAGGAATTACTTTCACATTCTCTTCCATCTGGCCAATTTTCCAATCAATTCCCTGCTTTCACTTGCTCTCTCACATGCACACAACCACATTAAATTATGTCTCATGTTCTTCAGCATCTTGGACAGCAGTTATACCAAACACTATTTTCTAGGTCCTCTGTATATAGCTTGAAATCACTGAAATATAAAACATCAACACCTTTGAAGTTAGCCTAACTGGAACAGATGGATATTCATGCTTGAAATTTTTCCCTGCTTTAATGACATAAAGGTTTTGTTTTATTGAATGTAACAGGTTTAAGAAGTTTAATATGGCGTACCTTATCATATGGTAAGAGACCTTTCAAAGGAAAACGAAGGGTTGTAGGATCCAGCTTCCATGAGTTACACATGGCACCTGAGTTATTTACCACAGGAAGGAGACTACAGCGACCTACAGGCAATGAAATGTAAATTCTCAAGCACTGAAACTGGCTCATTGCCTAATCATTTTGATGCAAAACCTGGTCTTGGCCACTTTTATACTCTCCTTAAATTTCCACTGTTTAAAGGTTTTTTACCACAAGATTGCTTCAAATTGATTTTATTTTTCTAACCAATTTTCAGCTAATAAAATATCTAAGCAGTAATTCACACTGGGTACCCCAAAAATAAAAGTATTTGCAAATATCAATCTAAAAGTACCCTTATAGATTACCAGAATACTGTTCCCCTGCCATTGCTTGACCTGGGAATTTGATTTTGGTAGACTGACCCTTTCCACAAAGAAAACAGCCTTAAAAACCTAAGTTAGTAATAAACCTTGTAAATCTAGTCTTTCAGTTTCCCTTCATTGACCCAGTGGGCAAGACTGTGCTCAGTAAAGCAAACACAAGCATGTGCACTTCAATTAAAGTCAATGATGATCCAGTCAATTCAGTCAGCACAGTCCAGTGAGACCAAAACACATGAAGTGTGTTTGGTAGGCTAAATTTACTCGTTAGTCAGTGTAAATTAGACAACTAACCTTTATTTTAGTTGCTTAAATGTAAGCATCTGAACTGAGCCCCAAGCAAATCTGTATATCAGCATGTAAATTTAGGTGCCTCAATTTTGACCTCTCTCAGTTCAAATTCCACGACTTCTATTATCCAAACTGGCCATATTGTTATCAGAAAAACAAGAAGTAAATAAATACTTATTTCTTCCTTTCAATCATATCTATACAGGTCATTCACACATACAACACTTGGAAAAAATAAAATGAGATCCCTTTCAGTCATATAAATAAAAGCTATGCCACATTTTCAATACAAGAATAACTAGATGCTTCTTAAACAAAATGCTTTGGGAGCATTACAGCTGAATTTACATTTTTAATCTCTGCACTAAAGAAGCTCTGTCACAAAAAACCTTGCTCAGAATGAATGCGGCTCTTCTTAAACTACTCAAAGCAAATAGAAGTAGTCTTTATCTTTCGAAGAAAAAAGCAGCAGGCATCACATTAACACATCCAAATTTTCATCACCGTATTTCTAACAATAAATGAAGATGAGCATTTCTTCCGCAGAAAAGTAGAATGAGTACCTGTCTGAGCTAGGAAATGTTCACCCAGAAGCCTGCAACAATGAAGTGGCTGAGCAGCTACAAAAGCTCCAATGGAAACTGAAGTCAAAACACTCCAAGACTAACATCCCACTGGATATTTATTAACTCAAAATCCTTGGGCACAGAAAACCTACAATTTTCGTACTCTGCTAGTGACCTGCAGTTACAAACCATGGTTACAAACCATGAAACAACTAGTGCACTTCGACTACCAGCAGGTAGGAAAAACTTTTTAGATCTCAGCAATGGAATTTCCTGTTCAAAACAAAACCTGAAGGAAACCAAGTCAGAGAACAAACTGACAAAGGCAGAGGTACTAGATGAAACATAAGATTTGAATTATTTTGCTTAGATGATATAGATCCCAAAATGTTCTAAGAAAAAAATAGTTCAAAATAAATAAATTTATTTTAAAATCATTCATTAAGTCATTCTCTTACCACAAATAGAATTTATTCTTGCTGTAGGTCTGAAGGTATCCACAAAATCTGATACCAAATTACCTAGCAACTGGGTGAGAAGAGGAGAAAAACATTAGGATTTAAGTTCCAGACATTGATAAGGAATATTTAAGACTTAAAAATATATACATGTATGCATTTTAATAAAATATGCAGAAATCTACTAAGATAACTAGCTCCCTATTTCAAAAAGTTGGAAAAATCATCTGGAATATAAAATCACAAAGTGAAAAATGTGGCATTAGAAAGGAGGCGCAGGAAGCACTCTTCCCCGTTTGCACTCAAGTAGGAGTTTATGTAAGAACTGTCTCCCAGGCAAACAACGTTATTTGAATGCATAACACTTAGAAATAGATTATTTAAAATAAGCTGTAATTTCTGTTCGTAACAAATCTCTGCCGCTGAAAAACAAGTCCACGTACAAAAATGACCCACATTAGTACAATCTACATTAAATCTTCTCTCAAAAGACGGTAACAGTTTTCCCATTATTACAAGGGAGATGGGATTTTACCCTTTTACAAACAATTTTACTAGAATGCAAAATTAAGAACTGGATTGATATCATGTTATTTTTTGGAAACAATGACAATTTTCATCCCACCAGAGCCCCAAATATCTCTGCATAACTGAGTTTAAACATAGAAAACACACATCAGGTATTTAAAGTAATTTTTCTTATTTTGAAGCCATAGAGAAAACACAAAGTGGTAGGGAAGCATGACCTGCATTTCCAAATATATTCAACACAACCAACTCAGTGCTTCAAGAGTTTTGAACATCAGACCACAGGTTAAAATTATGTCAGCACAGCACACATGGAGCTGCTGCCACAATCACATCAAGCCTGTATCCCCATTTATGTGACTAAACACAGAGCTTATTGTTCAGCAGATTTTAAATTTTCGTATACGCCTTGTTTTAAAATACAGGTGCTATGTGCAGCAAAATTCCAGGGTACATTATTTTATATCATATCATTACCCAGTGGGGAAGTTTTCCCTCAGGATATAGTTTTCTGATTTCTGTAACTGCAAAGTACGCAGGCAGCAAACACGCATTTCTTTCCAAGATGTAGGCTACCACCTATAAATAAAAGAATACATCCATGTAAAAGACCCTGCATAGGGTAAATGAATGTGTAATCTGTCGACTAGCCTAAGACAGCCCACTAAAACAGATACAAGAATTAAAATACTTTTTCTCAAGTTGTATTCTGATAGTAATACTTCATTCTCAAACCTGGTTTTAATTGTACAAGCATAAGTTAGACTATTTGAGCCTAATTAAGAGCACGCCTCCATGTCTACTCACAAAGTACTGAAAACAACTACTATGTTTACTCACTAAGAAAAAACTAATGACCATTATTATCCATACATCTTACCTTAAGCATGTCAAGCATTGGGCCTGACTCTCCTATCAGGGATTTTAACACCTACAATTTCCCACAAAAGCACTTAGTTTACTGCATAAACTGCAGTTACAGTAAAGAATTAGAACACAAAGATTAAGACTTTCCTGTAGCACTATCCCAACAATCAGAACTATCCCAACCATCACAAACTCACTAATAACAAGAGAATGAGGCCTATCTTCCTCTACAGAAGTATAAAATCCATGTAGTTACCTCTCTTGCTGCTAAAAGCTGCTGTACAACAGCTGAGCTCACAGTGTTTGGAATTGTTAGGATTTTCTCTAGGATCACTTTCAGCAGATCACGCACACCCTGAAAGAAAGCACATGGAATTAACGTTCCTAGATATTCTTTATTTCTGGCAGAAAGATTACACAATCATTAAGGTCAGACAATATTTTGAAAGAAAAATTAGTCCTTGCTGCTAAGTGTCAGAAGACTGCTCCTGAGAATATTAATACTGATCACATTAAAACGTAACACTAATTACATTAAACTCCTTATGAAACTGCTCAGTCTTAGGATGCTCCAGAAGAGAAAGTAACTGTTGGTATTTTGATGTGCATCCAGAGACATCCAACCTACAAAGCCTTTTGCAGCCTGACCAGAGTACAATGTTGTGCTTTATGTTTTCTGCTCTAACATGATCAACAATGCAGCGAGACGATTCTCTGCAAGACATGCATGGTTTCCTACTCCTTCCATTGGAGCTGTACCATGCCAAGCCTCAGCTTTTAGGAGCCTTTTTTTGCTATGTGGCAACAGAGGTTAAAACAGATGACAGAATTCCAGCCTTAATGCTTGAGAGTTTTTATTTTCCAGTGTTTACCACTTCTGCAACTGTATTATGGCTATTTAGCCTGTAACTGAAAATAGAGGAGAGAGACTGTAACAGAGAAAAGACTATGAAGAGTTACACTGTAAATACAAAATTATTTCTTAGGGTAAAGTTCAAAAAGCATTAAAAGTGCTCATTGAATTTTATTTTCTAAGAAAAGCAGACTTTGAAAAATTGGGTATCTCTGAGATAAAATCGTAAAAACAAAGGTAACAAATACCATCTTTGCAAAGAGAAAGAATGAGTGGAAGATACCTTGTAGTCTACACCTCCAATGATCTTCCGAACCAATTTAAACGTTAATGCCCACAGCTGAGTCCTTTCCCACTCAAGTGTATCGGAGTTTATCAGAGATTCACAAACCATCCTAGCAGAAGACGACAATGCAAGAATGAATGGCAGGTAACAAGCACATGTTTTCCAGCAAGTCATTGCAAAAATACCTCCAATTATAACATCTTCCATCTATCTAATCAATTATTCCAACATGGCTCACCTGGGTGGCAAAAGTGCAGTTTCTACTGCCATTGCTAGGCAGTCATAAAGAAAAGAAATTCTTTTAGGACTATGTTGGCTATGAATGAATCTTACAATCCACTGGACACATTGTTCATGGGACTCCTGAAAAAACAACAGAGGAGAAAGAATGTATTTACAGGTAGTGAAACAAACTACAAAATTTATATAGTATCCTGCTACAAAAAAGTGAAACTAACACAAGGACAGGACTACAAATTAATAGAAGTGATCCAGTTGCCCAACCCACAGTTTTTCCTACAAGTCTTCTGATCTTATTTTGGAGCAGCTCACTTCTCCAGCAGAAGTTGGTCAGTTGTCCAGTACAAGAAACATTTCCTAGCTTAACCACTGATTTCTACAGTCAACTTTGGTTTTCAGAAGTAAGTTAGCACGGACTAAAGCAAAATAGAACAGCTCTACATTATTTTGTCCCTTTCACAATTATAATCAAATTCAGTGAAAATAAAGACGAACAGGCCTCCAATTATGGAGCAGTGTCTGGAGGTATCTAGCTTTTGAAAGGTGATTTTTTACCTTAACCATCTTATTTTTTCTCTTTTACCTACTTATTCACTTCTACCAAAAATTCTGTAACAAACTACCTTTTACTGTTAATTTCTTTACTGTTACACTTCTATTTGCTTATCTTTATTTGCACTGCACACCAACCACTGCTGAACAACTATATAACCTTACAAATCCCAAAATTACCTTTTTTTCCATGCAAATTCTTTCTATATTCTTTACTACACCATGTCTGAAACCAGATTCTGAATGACTGGACACAGACCTTATAGCTTAAGTATTTGTCTATTAGGAAAGGTATCTTTATATCTAAATGTATATAAAGCACAAAGATATAAGCAACAAATCAGATGCTAACCTGGGAAAGACTGCTCCAGAACTGTCTAAAGGCCCCCAGGCAGCTTATCAGTTTGGTTCTCTCATCTTCAGGAGTGTCCATAAACATCCTAATGCAAATAAGAGCATTAGTTATTAGCAGTATGCAATGAAACAAGTAGAAAAATACATTTATACATAAAACCTTGCACAAATAAAGCAGTATTACACTTACCCAGGAAAAGCTTCTTCAATTACTTCTGTTTTCTGTAAGAGAAAAAACCCCAAGTGAGCTACTGCAAGAAGCTTTTCTATGACTATCATCGCCCCAGGATGAAGCACAAAAGACAAAGTTACATTGCTATGGGACTGTAGCAGAGAACGATAGGTGTCTTCTGCTAAATCACACTATTCCAAAGATGAGATCGCTTTGTTTTCATATAGAAATAGAAATGTTGCAAATCCAGATTAAGGCTTTGTTTCTTTTTTTGGGGGTTATTATTTTTTTTCTAAACACCTAGAGATTAATTCCCTTCCCAAAGCTGGAGAAATCATTTGATTGTACTATTACAGCTCTCTTTTCATAATCTGAAAAATTACTATTTTTGAATTCATTATGTTTTTGCCCCTCTTATGTTCCATGACACTCAGTTACACAAATCGATTTAATACAATTACTTTCTCATCTAAATTTAGATCCACTGCTTTTTAAATTTGATTGAATGATGTCATAGTCTTGTACTAGATAAAAAACAAAATATGCATATCTAATTTATCTCCTCTAAGACCCTCCTTTACCCCCCCCACCCTCTTTTCTTTTTCAACTCCATTTTGCTCAAAGGCTTCTACATCATTACTCTAAAACTTCAGCAAATAGGTTACGGAAAATATTATCCTAAAGCTCTTTTCCTATCTTTTGTAAGAATTTCATATTATACTCAGGTGTGATCTATCACTGTGTCTTAGAGTGACTAGGTTTTTTCACTGTTATATTACAGACATAAGAGCGTGTCATAAGAACAAAATCAACTTTCTGCTGTTCCTTTTCCGTCATTTGGCCCAGAGTTGCCTGTCACTGCTATTCAAGAAGCAAAGGAGAAGCTGACATTCATCTGTTCTGCACAGAAAGCAAGGTAAGGTTTGCTGCTGTCCACTAAGTTGGTACCAGCAGAAGGGAAAGCAGTAAGTTGTTTTTTTATCAGTTATGGCTCCAAAATACAGAGAAACTTTCTCAGGAATGATTTCGTTGTGACTCCTTATCGACCTCAGGCATAAAGACAGGTAGTGTGACAACACAGGCAAACGACAATGTTAAAAATGCAAAAACAATCTGAATGGCAGTGCCAAAATGAGGAATCAGTCACGTGTAGGCAATTAATATGCTACAAGCAACTTAACACCACACAAAGAAAAGTACATCACTCATTTCATAATGCCAACATAAAACAGAAAGTGTGGGCTTTTTTTTCCTCTACTGAAATTCATCATATGGAAATAACTTTCAATTGCTGTGAGACCTACGTATTCTATCCACTTCAGACATTTCAATCGAGTTCTTTTTGTCTGAAATGTCAGTCAGGCTCCCATTCAGGATCAGCTCCTGTCACCCCAGCGTTTCCAGCTGTAAATGTCTCAGATCTACCAAGCTCATTCATTTGTGCTCCACACAAGTGTGATTAATGACCCACTGACTTGCCTTCACAAAGGGAAAGTCCTGTTTAACTAATTTACTATCTTTCTAGCATAAGGTCACCCACCTAGAGAAGACAAAGAGAAGGCAGTGGAAATACTTTTTCTGGATAATGATTTTAATACTACCCCTCACAGCATCCTTCTGGACAAGTTGAACTGTGGGATAAGCAGGTTCCCAGTGTGCTGGGTAAAGAACTGGCTGGAGGGCAGAGCTCAAAGGGTTGCAGTCAGTGGGGCTGCATCTGGCTGGTGACGGGTCACCAGTGGTGTTCCTCTGGGCTCAGCTCTAGAGTTCAATATATTGATATTGATATTATGGTGCAGGACTTGAATGCACCATTAGCAAACCTGCTGATGATACTAAACTGACAGATGCTGTTGACTCTCCTGAGGGATGAGAGGCCTTACAAAAGGATGTGGACAGACTGGAGCACTGATCAATCGGTGACATGAAATTTGGCAAATGCCAGATTCCATACCTTAGAGTAATGCTGGGCACACATATAAACTGGGAGAGGACTGGCTGGAGACCAGCCCTGCAGAAATGGATCTATGGGTGTCGATCAGCAGCAGCTCAGCGTGAGCCAGTAGGGAAATCCCAGTCAGGAGGGCAAACCCCATCCTGGGGTGCAGCAAATCCTGTGTTCAACCATCCAGACAAAGGAGGTGATTACCCTGCCGCACTCAGCTTTGGTATGGCCACACCTCGAGTGCTGTAAGCAGTTCTGGGGCCTTGAATGCATCCGCGGATAGGCAGCAAAGCTGGGTAAAGTGTTGGAAAGAATGTCCTATGGAAAATGGAGGAGGCCTTTAGGCTAACTGTGCTTCGTTGTGCAGGCAGCATTGTGCGTGTGCATTTCCACAATCTGACCATGGCATTACGTTGGCTCAGCTACTCGGGACATCCATCTTCTCCTAGTCCCCTTCGAAACTCCTTAAACTGCTTATTTTACAGCAAACTCAGCGCTCTATAATTTGGTATTGGCTAAGCAAGCTGTTTTACGGCCAGTCCTACTCTGTCCCAGCTTTCCTACGAAGCCCAGCGAGGGAGATGGCAGCCCTGAAGAACCTTCCCTCGCTGTTGTAGCTAGCGGGAGAAAAGTGACAATCGATACGATTGATGCACAAGTCTCGGCTTTATTTAGTATTGCGATACAATTTATACTGTTGTTAATTAAGCTCATACATAGTGCAAAAAGCAAGCTCATTCCTGGATAATTACTCAATGTCAACTACTCCCCTTGTCACATTCTCGTGGTCTCCTCCTGCTACATTCTTGTGGTTAATGTTCCCGTTTATCTCTGCTTATGCCCCTTGTTTCACGTCCCCCCTTTTGTATAACATCTGTGCTCAAGGATATTCTGTCCTTCTAAGTTACTTACAATGGACATTCACAACCTTACAATTCAGAATATATGCTCATATTGCGGCCTTTCTCCTGCAGCCATTCCTCTACACCTCACGGCTCCCCCGCCGCCGGGAACAGCGCCGAACACGGCCGGGGACGGCGGCGAGGCTGCACCGCACCGACCGCGCCATGCAAACCAAAAGCACCTCTCCCAGCTGCTTTCCATCTCCCACGGGACGGCCCCAGCGCCCCCGCTCCTCCCACAGAGGGAGCACGGCGGGCCGCGGGGACCCGGACGGGCGGCGGGCCTGCCCAGAAGGCTGCCCCGGCAGCGGCGGCGCTCCGGGGACGGACTCACCACCACCTCCTCGAAGATGCTCTGCAGCTGCGTCTCCATGGGCACCATGGGGATCGCCATGGGGCCGGCCCGGGCCCCGCCGGGCCCTTTGTCAGGCGCAGGCGGCGGCGCCCTCCCCGCCTTCCCCGCCGCGCCGGAAGTTCCGTCCCGGCTCCCGCTCCCCGGGAAGCGCCTGCTCGGCACGGCCGTTCCGGGCGGTGCCGCCCGCCCCCGCCTCCCCGCAACGCGGGGAAAGCAATCGCGGCTGGAAACTCGGGAGTGACTTAGTCTTGTGGGTTTTTTTTCTACAAAAATATTCGCTTAGGTTTCTTTGGTTTTGAATAATCTTTTCTTTGAATAATCTTAGCATATTTTGGCGAATGCTGGTTCTGACGGCATTCTTAGGTTATTATGAGATCCCTCTCTGCAGGGCTGATCTCCAGCCACACTACTCTCCCAATTTCTGCTTGTGCCCAATTTGGTGTAATTACTGTGGCGTTATTCATTCACAGTAAAACGTAGAACAATCTGAAAATGCGTTTATCTAAAGACATCCAGCAATACAGAATCACAGAATTGCAGAATGTGTCGGGTTGGAAGGGACCGCAGTGGGTCATCTGCTCCAGGCCCCCTGCTCAAGCAGGGTCGTCCCAGAGCACATGGCACAGGACCATGTCCAGACGGTTCTTGAGTATCTCCAGTGAGGGAGACTCCACAACCTTTCTGGACAATCTATTCTGGTGCTTCGTCACCTGCGCAATAAAGTTCTTCCCCATGCTCAGCTGGAATTTCCTGTGCACCAGTTTCTGCCCGTTGCCTCTCGTCCTATTGCTTGGCACCGCTGAGAGGAGCCTAACTCCATTGTCTTGGCACTCTCCCTTCAGATACTGACCGACACTGATGAGGTCCCTTCTCAGTCATCTCTTCTTGAGGCTGAAAAGGCTCCCTCAGCCTTTCCTCATAAGGTGCTCTGGTCCCCCAGACCCTACATGGGCTTCCACTGGACCCACTCCAGGAGCTCTATGTTGCTCTTGCCAGAAGTGGACATAGTAAAATGCAATAGTATTACATTTTAAAATTAATACAATAGAATTACATTAGAATCACAGATTCATTAAGNAAAAAAAAAAACTCTAAGAACCTCGAGTCCAACTGCCAAGCCCATCACCAAACCATGTCCCCAAGGGCTACCTCTACACATTTTTGAATGCTTCCAGGGATAGTGATTCCACCACTTCCCTAAGCAGTCTGCAATGCCTAACCACACTTTCAATGAAGAATTTTTTCCCAATATCCAATCTAAACCTCCCCTGGTGCTACTTGAGGCTATTTCCTTTTGTCCTAGAACTTGCTGCCTAGGAGATGTGGCTGACCTCCACCTGTCCACAACCTCCCATCTGGTAGAGAGCATTATATATATATGCAGAGGTTTTTATAGTAAAAAGAAATGTAAAATGCTGAATCAAGACAGATCTAAAACTTTGTGTGTGTTTGATGCTAACACTGTGTTTTCTGAGCTCTCTGTGGATGTTTGGCTGCAAACATCCAGCTAGTGCTGGCAAACAGGCACAAACTTATGTCTTCAGGAGAACAATAAACCTGATCACCTCCCTGTCTGATCAACTATCAAGCTAATAACTAGAAGCCTCAGAGCAGTGAAAAATTAACATTTTCAGGCTTGGAGTTGAGCAGAAAATAGTAGAGTGTACTCATGGGGGAAATGCTTGCATGGAATTGGATAAACAATTACTTGTTTTAAATGTAAACAGTTTTTGTGTAAATAGGCCTAGGAGAATACCTAACATAAACAATGAGAAATGTTATAAGTAAATTTAAGAAGTACCACAGGAAACAGTGTTTCATGGAGCATCAATGCTTGCACAGCTAGTAGCGATATGTGTTGTAGTCAACAAGCACAGGATGCTTTGAAGTCAGTGCTTTCTTGTCAGCAATGGGAAATACCTGGTTAGGAAACAATTCTTACATCTGTGTTATTTACCTACATATACATATAACAGATGACCATTGAAAACAGAGGGGATGCAGTTAAAGGTCTGCTTATGCTTGCTTGTCTTGCTCTTAGGATTGGGTTGCCCTCAGTCTTAACATGAAGTTATTTCTTCTGTAAGAATTGTTCTTTATACTCTTCATTGTATGCTTATTTAAAGAGCATTGCACAACAATCTCACATGCCCATGCATGTCCCATCAACACCCAGTGTCAGTACTTGTCCATCCTGGACAGACCATCTCATGTTTTATTAAAATGACAACTCAGAAAGTAAGTGTCTACTCAAATCCTCTGCCAAGCTCCCAATCCATTCCCACAGTGTCCCATAAGAAGACTGGAAACTGAGCCCAAAAGAAGTTGTTTTACTCATCATAATGTCTTATCATTATTTTGAGGACCAGTCTACTGTTCTTACTTTTTTTCTGCCTTACTGCTCTGTCACATTCCTGGGCTAACAGCCATTCCTATACAACCTTAATTAATACCAACATACAATCTGTCCACTACTTTCTGCCTAATACAACTTTACCTTGATTTTAAGTCATTAGCTAACATACATTCTAAACAGAACTTAGCATGCAAGCCTAAATCTAGCTGGTCATATTTAGTAGACAGACTTGGTCTAATTCTCGTTAAGGTCCTGGTTCACAACTTGTCCCAATTACTATACCAAATTTTGAATTTTAAAACTGAACCACTCAACCATGTAATAGCCTTGAACCCCAAAGGGATTCAAATGGTGATTTCTGTCCTGAATTAACATCTTGTCTAACCAGATCTCATTTTAACAGAACTGATGATCCTACCTTTGTGTAGAAGAGTAGTAGAAAGAAGGCTCTTGGTCAGGCACAAGAAGTATGAGACATTATGTAGATTATTATGATTATATTTATTGCTAATATAATACCTAAATACCGTCAAAGTGGTGTACAATATAAGCAGGTTATAATATATAAACATAATCAACTTGTATTATAACCAGCTAGAATGTACAGGTTTACTGTCTTCAGCCTTACAGAATGCACAATGACAAAGCATCAAAGCACCTGTGGAGCTGCTTTAGGATTTTATCTCTTTATGTGAGTGGAATTTGGTGCTTTTACTCACCTACCCAAAAGTGTTTCTCATCCTTGGGCTCATTGTACCCTGCAGGCATCTCTTCCAGGACAGGGGGATCTGCCTGGAAGCTACTGGCAGCCTGTGAGACAAGTTTGCCCAGTTGGCCCAGTCTCCAGCAGTAATTTAAACACTTCTGCAGGCTGATGTGTGGAAAGTCAGTCAAAATCATTACAGCTCCCTGTCTCTGAAATTTGTCATTGTTGGGAAAACATCCAGACAGTTCCTCCTGGAATGCTCACTGGGTGTTCTTATCTTAGCACCATTCTCACTTAGCATTCTTATCTTAGGACAAATCATATTTCTCATCAGAGACATTTGTAAAGCAGAGGGGTGTGTGTATGGGAAAGCACACACTTGAGGAATGGACTAACTTATCTCAGTGACACTTTGCTAGAGAATCTCATTATTGGGATGGAGCTGGGAGCAGCCGGTCAGACCTAAGCAAAGGTCATCCTGCTTTGGCTAAGGGAGCCAAGTATCCAGGAGTAGAAGCAGTACTGCTATTAACGCTGGAGTGACTGCACCCAGGTGTGTCTGCCAAGGCATGAACCACTGTGAGACTCTGTACTGAGTAACAGAGCCACACACCTCACCAAACAAGGCAGAAAAGCAACAATTGCATGAAGATGAAGTGACCCTCTTCACCCAGACACAGAAAAAGCAATGCACTTTTCAAAGTGATTGTAAATATTGTGTTACTCTAGCAAAAACACCTTAATCAAAATGACCATTTTAATGTTTGTGGGTGATAAGAAAAATTTACGAGAAAAATGGTTAAACTTTGAAATGTTTTTTTCCTGATTGAGTGCCATTCATTTTAGAAGATAGATAACAAATGAGTACAAAGGCATCCTAGAATTCATGGTCTGTAGGGTCTGTCTAGTTCTTCATGGCCTTAGAGGACTTATGGCTTCTTTGTAGTGAAAATTGAAAGTGTCTACAACACAGTGCTATCCAGAAATTATTCTCCCCAATTTCTTGATATGCTTGTTAGCATGTATATGGCAGAGATGTCCTGCCTGTGTATTTGAAAACATCCTCCTGAGGGTGTCAGATGAACTGAGGACTGCAGTGTAACTATGGGGGAATGGTTTTCTTTCTACCCTCACCCTGCATTTGTATAGCGTCAGTCTCTGTGCAGAATAGTCACCCAAAGTCATGATTTAGTAATTGCAAACAGAAAGGATAATTATTTCCTTCTTCCTTTTTTTTTTTTAATAGTCCTGTATTGATAATACAAGTTTCTTTTAAAATGTGAATTTTCTTTTTGTAGGGATGAAAATAAGCGTTTTTAACATGAGGCCCTTCATCTTGCAACAGAAAAGTCTGGGTTCTTGGTCAATATTTATTAAGTATTATAATCGAATTTTATTGGTGAGAAATGTTCTAGAATGCCATAATTCATCATGTGGATGGTAAAGTATGTCAAATTAGAGCAATGATTAGGTAAAAAGTAGTAAAATCAGGTATATGAGATCACATCCTGTTCACTTTTAGCTATTGCTGAGCAGTGCTTAAACAGACTAATAGCCTTCTTTCTGAGTACCGTGGGGTGAACAAGAGGCTGGGAGGGGGCACGGCTGGGAGGGGGCACAGCTGGGACATAAGACCCCAGCTGACCAAATGGATACCGCACACTGTATGATGCTGTGCTCAGCAATAACTCTTTGGGGGGAAAAAGGAAGGCTTAGGGAATAGTCAGGGTGATGGTGTTTGCCTTCCCAAATAAACATGACGTGGTGGAACTCTGCCCTCCTGGAAGTGGCTGAACACCTACCTGCTGATGTGAGGTGGCCATGAAGTGATTTTGCTTTGCTTGTGTGAGTGGCTTTGCTTTACCTATTAAACTGTCTTTATCTCAACTCACAAGTTTTCTCATGTTTACTCTTCCTGTTCTTTCCTGATTCCCGCAGCAGGGGACAGGTGAGTGGCTGTGTGGGACTGAGCTGCCTGCCTCATATTAACCCACAAATGTGCTTTTTGGCACGCAGTGTGGGGCCAGAGGGATTGAAAATAATGACAGATTTAATAGGAATGCACTCCACTGGATTTACAAGTGTTACAGCTATTTGAGCTCTTAGTTGGCAGGCTGCTGCCCTCACTGGAGGACCTACTTGCTTTGCTCTGTATTAGAATGGAGGGATTGTTTATGGTTGCTATATGCTGTAGTGTTTATCATACCACTTTCCTGGGTCTGGGAGCATTTTGATAACAGCACCAGCCACGTGCCTGGGCTGACAGATGGCCTGGTCATTACTGCTGTTGTAACTATAATCTGAACTCAGGTTGAAAGGGGCTGTGAGCTCTGAATAACACTAGGCTGGAGCAGATATACCCCGAAGTGTCTGTGGATATGTCCATAGTGGAGCAGTTACACCCCTGAATAACATTCATATTATTCTATGAATAATAGAATCATAGAATCATTTACATTGGAAAAGACTGCTAAGTCCACCACTAAATCATGTCCCTAAGCACATCTACATGTCTGTTAAATACCTGCAAGGATGGTGACTCAGCCATGCCCCAACACTTGACAATACTTTTGAGGAAGAGTTTTCCGAAGAGCAAATTGAGGCCTTTTTCTCTTGTCCTGTTACTTGTTACCTGGAAGAAGAAGTCCATCTGGCTACAATCTCCTTTCAGTAGCTGCAGCAATAATGTTCCTTCCTGATCCTCCTTTTCTCCAGGTTAATCACCCCCAGCTCCCTCAGCCATTTCTCACAGGACTTGTGCTCCAGGCCCTTCACCACCTGCCTTGCCCTTCTCTAGACACGCTCCAGCACCTCGATGTCTTTCTTGTAGTGAGGGGCCCAAAACTGGACATGGCACTCGAGGTGTGGCCTCACCATTGCTGGGTACACGGTGATGATCGCTGCCCTGCTCCTGCTGGCCATTCTGTTGCTGATCCAGGCCAGGATGCCCCTGACCTTCTTGGCCGCCTGGGCACACGCTGGCTCATGTGTTGCTGCTGTTGACCAACACCCTAAGGTCCTCTTCTGCCAAGCGGCTTTCCAACCAAGGGAAAGCCTGCAACCTGGGAGAAAGTTCATACCAACGTGGTAGGAGGAGGAGTTAATTAAGGAACTCCTTCAAGGGGCCCAGGAGTGGAAATTGAAATGGATACAATGTTTAAGTGTTGTAACTAATTGCTTGAGTTAAAATAACAATTGTTATTGCCTGGTTAACGCTATACCAGAAGCCACCTGAACAGAGGGCAAGCCTCGCAAGAATCCCTACTGGTTTGACCCAACTTGAATAGGTTTTGGCAACCAGTAGCTCCACACAACACACCTCCTGTCCTGAGCAATCACCACAAGAGTTGGAACCCCAGTAATGGAAGAAGGGAACTCAATGGCCATTTAATGGGCATTTTATGGACATTTTACAGGGGTGCCCCATAGAGTAAAGGGAGTGATATCTGTCTGTAAATTAAAGGATGATGATGTGTGTCTCTGTGTGTCTGTGTGTGTGTGTGTGTATGATTAATGGGGTTATACCAGATAATGCGGGACTTGAGCATGACACAAATTGTGTAGAATAAAGGCATTGTACCGATTTGTGCTGCAGTGGAGTTAAATTTCTTCATATCAGCTTATATAGTATAATGGTTTGGATTTTTTTTAAATATAACTATAAATATTATAAAATTAATTTTTATAAGTTGCAGCTCATGCAATGTTCAAATTTAGAATCAGATCAAGATCTGAATAGTTACACATTCATAGTCCTAGTAGGCTCTGAAGGTACATTTTCATAACAGCCAATCCCTACAGTAACCACCAAGTTGAAAAGCTAATAGATTTTAAATTGTACTTAAACAAAACCTTTATATTTTTTATTGAATTTGATTTGGCTGCATACTATTTGTTTTTATTAGCGCAGTTATAACTACTGAAAAAAAAACCGTGTAGGAAGCGGTAAAAAGTTGAGACAAAGATGGATTGAAACTAACAGGGAGGAATCCTCTGATGCTAAATAAGGAAACTGGTCTGAAAACAGGCGTGACACAGAACAGAAGTAAGAAACCGTCTCCTTTCATATTGGTTTCGTATATTTAACACTTTCTTTGAGGATAAACTCTCACCGGAGGATGACGAGCTTTTAACCAAGTAGTTGAGTACTTGAGTGTTTTTGCATTTTATTGCTTTGCCACATTTTAATTCTAATCTCCACTTAAGTGTTTGCCTAATGCCGTTCTTATCTTGATCAGGCAGGTTCCCTGAAGCCGATAATGTTTTTCAGCCTTTGACCTTTCAGAGTAGTTTTCCTGCTTGCTTTGGCTTCTTGCAAACCTAACACGGATGTAAAAGCTGAGATCTCATAAAAAGTTCTATGAGCAAAGTACTGGAACTCTTAAAGGAGGAGCGGCATCTAACTCACAGCTATCACAGCTGGGGAGGCTGAGCAAGGCAGAAGACGCAGAAGAGGCAGATCTCGACAAAATGGAACTTGAGGATGATATAACTAAGGATTACAGAGGATGTTTGGAGGAGATATCTTTAAAACCAGAAGAGTATGTGAAGAAAAAAACCGTCTTGAAATACAAAGTCATCTGTGCTGTAAGTAGGTGCTGCTATTCAGGACTACTAGTTTAACAATTCTCAAATCTGTAGGATTTTTTGAAGTTTCATTGTATCAGTATAATCATTCAGGGCAGCTTAGTAATTGGTAGTTAATATTTTACTGAATAAGTGTGTCACCGAAACTGCACTAGCTTCACTGGCACATTTCTGAAGTTCTGGTACCTATGAAGCAATTTTTTTTTTTTTTTTACTGGCAGTTTTGGTTGTGCTTCATTAACCTGACTCTTCTTTTGCGTAGTGAAGACATTGTTTCGATACTTTATTTTAGATATTGTCTTAAAACAGATGTATTTCTGGCCAAAACAACCACACTTTGTTTTTGCTAACTTTTGTATTCTTAATCTGTATCTGTACAGATACAGACAACTGTATCTTTACAGTTTTCATTAACAAAACAGAACCCATAGGCAAGTCGTTGGCAAAAAGCACTCAGGAAGCAAGGCATGGGAAAAGCCTAATGTAACGTTTTGTACAGTATTGTCAGTCTCACATCTCAGATAACGTCAACTCTTTCTATCTTCACTGAGGCTTTAAGAGCTATGCAGTTGCATTGTAAAATAAATGAAGTGTAAGCTTTTTGTTAAGTTTTTAAAATATTTTCTTGCATCGTCTGTTCGTGACCACAATAGAAACAAACATTAAATATGTGTATATGTTTGCACAAGCTCTTGTATTTGTAAGTTGAAATTTAGAGAAAACTACAGATACTGATTTTAGAAAGGCTTGCAACTTAATTTTGAAATCAGCCCTATGAAAAAGAGAGTCAAGCTACTGTACCTTTCAGCTCTATATCATCAGAACAATTTCACATAGTACAATTTCCTATTTGATGCTGCATTGTGCAAAGATTGCTTAAAATATGAGAGAAATACTGGAAATGGTGAAGAAAAGAAGATGAAATAGCGGACATGTTTTTCCTGAAGTCATCAGTTAAAAATGACTCATGAGAAACAATGTGGCAAAATTGCATAACTATAAAGGAAAGTAAATTATACCTTCAAGAAGTACTTGGAATAGTAAAGTGAGAAATATAAGTACCCTAAAACATATTCATTCTTTCAGACGCACTAGTTTTCAAATGTCTGCCTGTATAAAACCCAAAATCTACATATTGGAGGTGTAAACTGTGAACATTCCACACAATTTGTTTTTTATAAATCCAATGCATGAAATATTTTCTTGGCAACCTGTTCCTGAAAGTTTAGGCAGAGAATTGTATACTCACAAACAGTCACACGGTCCAGTAAGTCCTCCAGAGAACAGAGCATGTGCACCAGGAACAACATTTCCATGAATAAGTAGTTGTAATCCTGAATTTAGTCATAGAAGTTAGCTGTGGAAAGCCTGAGGATTTGAAAAGGTGCTATCAATGTTATTTCACTTTAAGAATGAGTGTCCCCAAAATCATGGCTGTTTGTGTAAGTGTTATA
Organism: Donacobius atricapilla; assembly: GCA_013397315.1. Lineage (NCBI taxonomy): Eukaryota > Metazoa > Chordata > Aves > Passeriformes > Mimidae > Donacobius > Donacobius atricapilla. The sequence goes on along the minus strand of WBMY01014852.1, from coordinate 56,087 downwards.
ATAAATGCAGCATCTTATCTGTATACCTGATAGGAGTTTTTGGATTTTACTTCAGCTGTCTCATTATTTGAAGAAGTGGGAATGTTTGTTGCTGTAATAGCAGTATTTTAATTTGTTTTTCCTTAGGAGTTCTTAATTTGTACTTTAATTTAGTATCATCATCTATTTATTTCAATTACAAATGTGAGTTTTAATCAAAATGAAGGGTAAAACCATAGTGTCTTTACGGGGAAAAGTACATGCCCTGGTGATTAGGCTTATCTGTGCTCAGTGAAACTTGACCTGTTAGGTGAACTTGGCAGTGTTACCCTCCCTGCCCAGAAAGCGTGGCTGCTGGTCTAGCCCAAAAGAACACCCCAACACCCTTATTCTCAGACCCTGCTGACTGGATGTAGGATTAAATTGCTGCCTTCACACCTGAGGTTTCTCTTCAAGGGACTTCAGCATTCCTGCTAGTTTGTGCAATCTTTCCACACATCCTTACTCCACCTGTCTCTCTCCAGTTCTCTCACCAATTCCATTTCCACTCCTTTTGACATACATCTGTACAAAAACCTGTGAGTAAATAGCAGGGAGAAAGTAAAGGTGAGAAGGAGAAAGCGTGAAGGAAGTAACTATGGCATTGCCAGTGTTTGATGTTGCCTGAGAAATAAATCAGTTGTACACCCACACCTGAGAACTGAGCAGCCCCCCCTGCTGCCACACTTCTACCCAGCCACCTGCAAGGCAGGATAGGCAGCAGCAAAGATCAGGGGATGCACATGCAGTTCTCTGTTCCTTAAAATTGCTCTAGTCTCAGATAAGGGGCTCCATTACAATAACACAGAGCTTGAGAGTAACCCTCTCTCATTCTACTTTATTTTCAACCTTAGTATTTCCAGGAATCAGTCAGCTGATTCCTGGAAATAGCAGAAGACAAAAGAGAGCTCTGAGGCCAAAGTGGGACATAAACTGGTCTGGTTCATGGTAGTTTTTTTCTGTGATATGCATTTCCTTTCCCATGATTATCTTAGCAAAGAGGAAAGTGCATACATCACAAAATACTTTGAGAGGGTTGTCACTTTTCCTGCACCTTTCAGCCAGAATAAATTGCCATTTGTCTTTGGTGTCTATTGAGCTGATAGAGGCTTCCTCAGCTCTGCCCCAGTCTCCCAAAAGTTATGCTGCTTTCTGTTACAGAGCTTCCTTGGGCTGTTAGTCTCTTTCCAATTTCCTCTAACCTTTCTGACTGGGTGACTTGTTATAAGAAACTGGCACGTGGGTGAAAATTTCACACTTGCAGCCTCAATCCAGCTAAATCTCTTAAGAAGTCTTTGTGATCATATCAGGTAAATACAGAAGATAAATAAAAGTAATTACCTTTATTTGTACAGATAAAGCATATGCAGAACTCACAAATACACTGGTTACTTCCCATTGTCTTTCTCCAGCAAAGATTTTCCCAATTACAGCTGGCCATAGGTTAGAAGTGCAGCATTAGGACCTTGGCTTCTGAGGTTATAATTATTGTGCTTCTCCTATCTTCAGGCTCAATTTTTGATGAAGAACTTCAGAGAAACGATTAGTTCTTAAGAAATCATGCATTCATAGAAATACTAATAATAGAGTTAATTTCTAGTAAACCTAACAATTTATCACAGATGTGAACACTAGTTTCCCTGTGTCTGTGTGACAGGTTCTGCTGTGCGCTTTGGTGGTTGTATCTCTGGGACTAGGTTTAGGACTAGGACTCAACCATGGAATCCAGGAGCAAGGTATGTTTATGATACTTTCAGCATAATTGCCAATGATTTGGGTCTGGTAAAGACTTTCAGCAAAGGCCCTTTTGTAGTGTAATGTAAATGATCTGTGAAAAGTCATCACTTGTGAAAATAAAGTTCTTGCATTTTCTGAGTTTGATTGTATAAAAACTGAACACTCACAATCTATACTTGAAAAACCTATCCTAAACCATCAAGTGCCTTGCTGAATCTTTTCAAAAGTGTGAAAGCTGGTTCACAGCATGTTTTATTACATTGACACTTCCAGAAAATTTGAGATATGTGTTATCTTATTACATATAATTATTGCAATTACTTGAACAATATTTTGTGAAAGAAATATCATTGAATCAGGGCTCATACTTTAAGTATATTTAGCATAGTTGAGGTAGCTGATGTTAAAACTGATTATGAATGTTCTTTGAAAACTTAAGTTTCTGCAAAGCTACAGTAGGAGTGGTTTGATTTGGTGGAATGGTATTTCTTAGTTAGAAAGACAAAGTAATGTTTTGATGTCAGGCAGTCAATCTAGGTGAGAGCAAGCAAACGCAACACACTGTGAATTAAATAAAACACTTCCTTAGCATCAAAACAATAGTAGTCCCACACTGGAGGAGTTCAAGGAAGCACAGTCTCTTTCTCATTGCTAATCAACACATGTAGTACTTCTTTACCTAGTAGCTCATCAAGTCTTAGATGCTTCTGAAGACTTTCAATAGCATGAGCCCTAGTAAAGATGAAATGAAACCGTGTTTGGTTTTTGATCATTTGAAAATCATTTTAGCTCAGCATAGGCTCTGCAAAGTTGTTACTAAAGCCCAAATTTGTAGGCATGAAGCTTGCGGTAATCACAATAGAATTGCCCTATCAAACCTGAGTAGATAGTTATACCTATTCCTGTTTAACTGTGTGAGTGGAGAAGAAAGCTGGAAATGCAGGAGCTCAGCAGGGTTCAAAAAGTGCTTCTGGAGTGCAGAGAATATGGATGTGGTATGGAGGCTGGTGTGAAAATGCAAGTGATCTTTGGAGATTTGGGGTTGTCTTCAGGTGTCTTCTGGTGTCCGCAGGAGACCTAGAGCTGTCCCTTCACCCTGCTCAAAGATGTCAGAGCTGTGCTGAGGAATACCTGTCTCAACTTCCAATGCCAGGCCCCTCATTTGGACCTTTTTCTTTGTTTTAATGAAAACAGCCAAACCTACAGATTTTAAGAGACATTGAATCAATAAGGTAGCAAAGATATTGTCAAAATCCTGAGTACATCAATAGGCTTTATGCATTGTGTTCAGAGGGCTTTTGAATGTCTCCAGGAAAGGAGATTCCCCCGGGATCTCCCCACCCTACCCAGGGCCCAGCACTGACCCAGCCAGGATGGCCTCCAGCTCCCCACAGCCTTGCCCTGCCTGGCCATGAGTCTTGCTGAGCCAGGTCCACCCACAGGCCAACAGCCTGGCCTTGGCCTGTCCTGTCCCTGTTGGTAGGGAAGTGCCCAGTGCCTGGTGGGGCTGCCTCAGCTACCTTGCTCCAGGCTGGAGTGGTGGGATGGGTCTTGATTGCTGGTCCCTGCCCAGCTGCCCCTGGGGAGCCCCCATGGCTCTGGTCCCCAGACCTGAGGGAGCTTCCATCCCATGCAGGTATATTACAGAACATCCAAAGTGGGAATCACTCTTCCTCTTTTATTTCAGACTGAGAAATGAGCAGGGGAGATGCCAATCTCCTCTTCCTCATGCTGGCAGTGTGAGACACCCTGGCATTGCCTCCTGTGCCAGTGGTCCTGCAGAGACCTGTTGCAGAAACCACGCTGCTCCAGGCTGTGGGCCAGCGTGGTCCCCATAGCTGTCCGACCTTCAGCTCCCAGAGGGATTCCTTCATGTTGGCCCGTGTGCTAGTGACCATATTGGAAAATGTCTAGGGGATCAGATTCGGGAAATTATTCAGCACATCTCTCCCTGCAGCCCATATCCATGATCTGTTTAACTGACCTGCCAGGGCAGGGTTATCTGAGCACTCAGCCTCGCTGCCTTCTCCCTACAGTCAGCTGCAGACACAAGTGCAATGAGCCGCACAGGAAAGGTGTGCCCGGCTGCCAGTGTGACAGTGGCTGCAAGGAGCGTCAGGACTGCTGCTGGGACTATGAGGACACCTGTGTGGAGCCAAGTAAGTTCCCCTCCAGGCAGTGCTCACTGGTGTCCATTTTATTTTGACTTTGTTTCTTCATGTGACTGTAATAGACAATGGGTAATTCTCGTGTTTATGCAGATACACGGAAGTCATGTCACATTTCCTAGGGAGGGAAATGTGACAAAAATCACAAAGTGACAGAATAGTTAAAGCTGGAATGGACCACTGGAGGTCATCTAGTCCAACCTCCCTGCTCAAGCAAGATCCTAGAGCACACTGCTGAGTCTCATGTCCAGATGGCTTTTGAATGGCTCCAGGAAAGAAGATTCTACAACCTCTCTGGGCAACCTTTCCACTGCTCCATCACCCTCACAGTAAAATTATTCTTCTTGTTCAGGCGGATGTGGCAGAGTCAAGCTGCTTCTGTAATCAGAGGCTAGAGGGCTGTAACTTGGTGACCTAGCAGGACACAAAATCTTCCTGCATCTTTCTTTTCAGTCTGAACTGAAATCAGACCCCTGTATTTTTGTCCCTTATGGATAACCAAAGCATTTACCATGCATATTTTCATGGCACATATAAAGGTGAAGATGAGCATGAGCAGAAATAATGGGTTATCTTTAAGCGGGGCTCTTGAAGCAACCCTGTTGTGCCAGTACCTCTTGCACATTTCAAAATAAGCGCCCAGTCAGTTGTGCTCTCCAGCCTCATGCAGGCCTTGGCGGGAGCCTGGGACTGGAGGAGTCCACTTGTCTTCGGGGCAATAGCCTGGTTCTGTGGTGAGGCCAGGCTCCTCTCCAGTTACTGTCTCTGCTTTCCCAGCAGCTGCTCAGATATTTCTTCATCCTTACTGCCTTTTCTGCCCACTTCAGCCCTTACTTCTCTTTTTTTTTTTTGCTCTCTACTGGAAGTCATGTGCGAGAGCATGAAAAAGATCAGTTTGCTTCTCTTTCTCCTCTGTTAAAAAAATTTGGCTGTTTTTTGTTGTTGTTGTTGGTTTTGTCGTTTCTTTCTTTCTGTTTGATTTTTTTCCCTAGGTCTTTTTGGAAAGATGGACGGCATTGAGGGAGATGACTCTGGGGGCACCTTTGTAAAATAAATTATTTTATGACTCTGTGTTACCATTCAATGGCCAAATAAATAGACTTTTTGTGTTAAATGAGATCTTGAGTTTTCTTTCCACAGGAAACTTCTAAAGCAACTCAAACAATACATATAAATAACATTTTTTTTTTCTTTACCTGTTTGGAGGATTTCCATGCAAAGAAGTTCACATGAGGTTCTGTGAACTGAATCATAATTTTTTTCTTCAATTTTTCAGCCCGATCTTGGAAGTGCACTGATTTCCGTTGTGGTGAGACAAGAATACCTGGAAGTTACTGTTCTTGTTCTGATGATTGCTTGCAGAAAAAAGACTGCTGTGTAAATTACTACAGCATTTGTCAAGGTAAATCAAAAGTCAATTTTTAATATATAAATTATTCTATGAAACAGATGGGCAAACATTGAAAATATAAAGGTAGGTGAATTTGTTTCTCAAGAGCAGAGTCTGACTGACATTTTGAAAAATTAATATGTTTTGAGGTGAAACTTTTGGTATTTTTGACTGTGAAAAATACTGTTTCTGCAGAATACTGTGAATTGTGTCATTCATGAGAAAGACAGAATGATTTGGTTATTGCAGAAGTATACCACATGTGGAGACTTTGGGTTGTTTCCTTTTTTTCTTTCCCCCCCTCCCAAAATAGATGAAGACAATCTGAAGTATATGTTGTAGTAGTCACATGTGATTTAAGATTTCCTATCCTTTTTATTACAGATCTGGTTTTAGATTGGATTTTTCATGTTTTATTTATTTTTTAGTATCTTTGTTCATGTCTAATTGCTTCATACTGGCTCTAGCTAAACACATAAAGAATAGTGCAGGTATAATTCAATTACAGGAATGACACTTGATGAATATGCTGCTGACATAGTGTCTGTTATCAGAATTCCTTTATGTTGTGGAAAGAGATAAATTTAAGGCAACTCCTGAAAAATTATATTTGTTACCTAAATGCAGATTAAAGCTAAAAGGGGTTAAACAACAACTTACAGAAAGAAAAGAAGTGTTTAAGGGATCCCTGGGCTTGTCTCTAAGTGTGTCAGTGGTACCCAGAAAAGAAAAAAGGAATAAGTAGCCCAGTGTGGACTGGATACAATTTGAATATTTTTCATTTAAAACCCAATAAGAGACTAAGCTTTCATAGTGTTGTCTTCTTCATTTTGTTTGTTTGCTTTTCTGTGTAGTATATGTGCTTTTTAACCTACAGTTGTTTTTAACTTACAGGTTTGAGGGCCTAGTAGATTGCACCAAATTGTTTCTGAAGTAAAGGTGTCTTTAGCCCTACATTTCTGTTGGAGCCAAAAATGTTACAGGAAGAGCTTTAAAAAGATCATCCAGGTAGCTGCTTTTTCTGATGGTGGGGGTAGTTCAGTGCTAACTCAGTATTTTTGTTTTCCTTTTAGGTGAAACATCTTGGGTAGAAGAACCCTGTGGTTCAATTGAAACTCCTCAGTGTCCAGTCGGGTAGGATAAAGGAATTTGTCTTCTTAGCAAATAAAATTTTTGCAATGCTCAGAAATACTCCGGTGTTCTGAAACTGGTTTTCATATTTACAGAGAGTAAAGTCCCTGCCCTGAGGAATATTCTGTAGAAATGGTTTGTGACTAGGAATGTTTGTTCTTTTTAAAACCTTTGTCATCTTGTTGCACATTCATTGATCATTTACAGTTTAGAGCAGGGTACAGGAGTTAAAATTCAGATTAAAATTCAGATTGCAAGTACCTGGAAAAATTGTTAGTTATTTCAAGGTTCATTTATCACAAATTGTTCATAGTCCATTTTATGTTACCATACTGTATCGTTGACAATTCAGATAAGTCTTATGCAGTCTGTAATAGCAAGAATATAATCTGTGATAACAATTCTTTAGGCAACAGTGTTGTTTGTTTGTTTTTCTCCAATTATTTGCGGGAAGAAAGGTGTATTTAAAAGAAAGTATGAAGTAGCTGTGTATCTACAAATGCTGAAAATTTTTGCTTTTGTGCAGTATTTCAGAATCATACGTAGAAGTTAGAAAGGCATATCATAGGCAGAAACACCATTTCAAATTGTCTTCAAAGAAAGATGAATTAATTTCTGGTTCAGTTACGGTATTTGTGATGTTATCCATTGTTTTATTTTATTTTGTTGCCAATTTAGTTTATTATAACTGTAAGACCATTATCATTGTGACTTCTTTGTGGGTTCCTGCATGCACCTCCCAACATAGGTATAAAACCTACATTTTTTAGGTTAACAAATAACTTGCTGAGTTAACACAGTTTCAAAGGCTAAAGCTTGGAAACTAGTGAAGGAGGGCTTCTTTAAGTGCTAGAAAAAGCATTGCAATATAAAGATCCATTTAAATTCAGATTCAAATCAGTAAGTTCTTTTATGTGGACTGTTTTCTATTCAAACTACAGATGCTAGTGTGCTTCTGTGTTTTGGAAAGACCAGTGTTAATAAGAAGCAAACAGGGATAGTGATTACTGCCTGATGTCAATATGTAACTTTTTTTTTAATATTATGACTGGAAGTTTTACTTGCATTTTATTCCTCCAGTGTTTCTTACCAGAAGTACTGTACATTTGCTCTCAATATTGAACTATTTCTTTATCTCACACTGTATTATTAATTCTGGGATGCACATGAATATTCTAGATCCTGCTTATAAAAGCTGAATTTATATTGTTAGAAATCTTAATAAGTCACCAACTCTCCCAACTTTTTTTATGATGATAAACTTATATTTTCTTGTAGATTTACTCTCCCACCACTTATCCTTTTTTCAATGGATGGGTTTAGGGCAGAATATTTGGAAACTTGGAGTTCTTTGCTGCCAAATATTGAAAAACTCAGTAAGTTACCGAGGGTGCTTTGACTGTTTCCTTTAAAAGTCTGCATGCAACCTCTCTGCTCCCTTTTGCTACTGTCATGCATACGTGTTGCTCAGCAACAAAAAAAAAATCACAAATTGGGTCTCTCTCTTCAGTTGTATATTTTCATTATTATATGTTCTGCATTACTTCTTGTATTTGCACAGCAAACATGACTTTTTTTAATGAGGCCTCTAAAATTGGTCAGCAGCTTTTTATTAAATACACAGTTTGAAATATACATTAAAATACAGTTTAAAACTGAGAAAATGTTCCAGATAAGGATTTCCTGCACTCTCAGTACTGAATTTAAAAATAGATAGCTGATAAGGAGTTGAACATTAAAGTATAATACGTTGAGTTACTGGGAATTTTTTTTTTTTTTCCCAAGTCAGATATTTTAAGATGTTAGTAAGTTGATATTATTGCTCAAGTAACCATTTTCCAGTATTTCTGAATATTGTGAGGAAGAGTAAGTTGAAGACCTTTAGCTTGTGCTTTAAAGTGCTCTAAAAAGTGAGACTATTAGTGCGCACTTGGTAGAGCTCATATCTACAGACACTTTGTACCTGGATAAAATGTCTCCATATTTAGTAATTTCTTCTCAGCAGCAATAGTCTAAATTGACAGTATTTGTATCAATTTTAAATATATTACATTACATTTCTATTGTGCTCATTTGAAAATTTCATGTGTGTATTAAGAAGTACTACATTTTACTGTATAGTTAACAATCTTATTTGTGGATAAAGACAGTAAAGACAGTATCCAGAAACCTGAACTTGAACTAATGTGCAAACCTGACTTCTTGGGCTAATCATTTATTCTCTGATGTCATTCTGGCTGGAAGGAACTTGAATCAGTGAAGGAGCCATGCATGAATGCTGAAGTCAGTAGTCAGTTCCAGTCTTTTGAAATAAGGTGAAAAGGAAATGCCAAACTGGCAAAAGGAATGAATACCATTCTATGTCTATGTTACCAAGAAATCCTTTGAAACAAGAACCGATCTAATTCAGCATTGCTCATATTTGTGGTCAAATTGAGCAATTGTTTATGCACATTCATGCTTATATTTCTCAGAAATCTACAGGAAAGAGAAATTTCTTTCTTTGCAAAAGGAAAAAATGTAATATTGATTTGTAGCATAAAATCTTTCCTCTCTATTAACTGCTTTAACTTAGACCTTTCAGTAAAGATAATCAAGCTTATTGAATATGTACACTATGAATATAGATCCTTTATTGTGCAAGAGAAATTCATAGAGAATTTTGCTGATTTTCTCATATCTTTCAATTAATCAATTAATCAGCCATTCTTCAAACACTCTTTAAACCTTTTTTTTGTTTTCTCTGTATCACATTGGATCAGCTTTGTTGAAAATTTTCACACTTTCATTGTTTCAGTTGCTTAGCTAAAATAAGCTTCTGTCCTTTGACTGAAATGCTCTGCATCAATGAATAAAGTGTGTTTGAGCATGAATGAAATAATCATCGGCTACAGCTTAATACAGAACTTTGTCCATGTGAGTTAGATGCAAAAACATCATTAAGGCATCTTTCAGTCCTCATATATTTGTTTTGTGGGTAAATAAGTTGAATCTTACAGTCAATTTAGACATTACACATCGTTGTGTGCTGAGTACCTTTGATTGATGAAAAATAATGCGATGTTTGGAGATACAGGTAGGACACCTGGGGTGGGATTTGCTCCAGGACAGAGCACCTGCATTTAGACATATTCTTGGAGATGTTTGCATGTGAGATGATTATATGCTCCTTGAAGTCAGTGCCTTTACGTTTAATATAGTCTGCACAGCGCAGTGCAAGAGCCTAGAGGACAAGTGAGCTCAATCAACAGACAGAGGGTGCCACAGGACAAATTGTTGCCCAAAAATCTGTTTATTTTTGGTATACTTCAGAGCGCCATAGCCTTCAGCAGCTGTGTCAGGAGAACACAGATCTTGAAGTGATTTGCATCAAAACTGTCAGCCTTCATGCAGATGTCTTGGACATCAGAGGGTTTCTCAAATGATGCCTGGCTCCAGTGCTTAAGCAACCGAGTCCTGCCCTTCTTGTCACCAGTCAGCTCTGCTGAATATCTTGTTTGGTTTGACCTCAGGCTTCAGTCTCATTGCATAAACATGTATCGATAGGCTGTTTTGGATCTCAGAAGTATCTGAAAAATTTACTTGGATTGGCAGACAGGATGGAGGAGTAGCATCTGAAGGCCAGACAGGATCATTAAAGATTTCTCAAAGGACCTTAGGCCTCTAGGCTTTACACAGCTGAACTGGGCATCCAGGTCCACTGACTGCAATGGGACAGTAGGCTTAGCTCACAAGGAGGTATCAGAATTGTATGAGTCTTGTTTTGGAGTGACATTTCTCCATCTAAAACCACAGACAGCAACTGATTTGTGGTGATTTTTGTTTGCTTTTAAGACTATTAGTTTTCAATTAAAAAATATAAGAAAATGTATATTAATACCCTGATCTGTTGCAGAAACATGTGGCGCTCATTCAAAATACATGAGAGCTGTTTATCCCACAAAAACCTTTCCAAACCACTACACTATTGTCACAGTAAGTGAGAATTCTTGGTTTTCCTTTTCATTATCTGGATAACACAGACATGACTTTGTGATGCCTGTCTTTTTCTGGGACATAGGAGCTCATGCTATAGATATAAGAGATAGAGATGCTGAGATGGCACATACAGGCATGATCTGTGTGGCTATACATGTTGTGCTATCTGTCCCTGGCCTGTGAGCCAGTTATTCCTGAACCTTGTCAGTTTAATTGGGTACAGGTGAGCCTGGGTGAGGACACAGCCTTTTGATGATAGCGTTTGTTAGGGTGGGTTTGGCACCTGACATACAGCCACGTGATGTACAGGGTACCTAATGTGGAGCACATCAGGTTTTAATTGGGCTGGGAAGGAAATACGGAAAAGGGAATTTGATGGGCACGCTGAATTTATTGGCAGGAAGCCCATGAATTAGGAAAGCATTCTAAATCATTCAGTTTAAAATTGCAGCCCTGTAGCAGTGTGTATTAAAACATAGTTTAGGTCCATTTGATTTCAGGACTAAGCATTTTATTTTGTTTATTCTCCTTTTACAGGGATTGTATCCAGAATCTCATGGTATCATTGATAACAACATGTATGATGTAGGCCTGGATGCGCATTTCTCACTTTCAGGGGAGGAAAAATTCAAACCCGCATGGTGGAAAGGGCAACCAGTAGGTTTGTTTGTCACACAATATTTATGTCCTGAGTGATTTGTGTCATATCATAAAACAAACAAAAAACGGAATACAATTAAAAACTGTCCAATATATTTGCAGAAAGTACTAGATAACCTATAGACTTCATATTATAGGCTGCCTACAAAACAGTTTGCTTATTATGAAAATAAAAGGATTCTTAAATTGTTAATTCTGAGACTTAAAATGTTCACTTAATGTGGCAGTTAGCAAAAAAAGGACTGAAATATTTCCCCTACTACTGGAATGGATTTCTTGTCACAGGGAGCCACAGTGAATTTACAGTATGGTTTGATTTTGGGGTATTTTTTTTGCTTGTCTTTTGATGACTTGCTACTAAATTAAATTGGTTTCCGAATTACATCTATTTACACATATCTATTTCCAAGTGTCCAGGCATTTAAAAGCAAGGAAGGAAGTGACACAGAGCTTAATTTCTGAAAAGAAAAGTAAATTATATATAACATATAGCACATTTCATAACAAACCTGAATTGTACCTATGGTTATGATTAATATTATTAATTTCCTAGAAATATCAATATCTCTAATAAAGGTGCTGAAAAAAATCCCAAATATATGCAATATGTAGTATACTTACTTAACATACATTTATATATGTGTGTCTGTGTGTCTGTGCAGTAATGTTTATGTGTGTTTGTGTCTGTGTAGTAACGTTTATAATATACTCAAATACCCAGATTTTGGTGCTGGTTTTTTTCCTGAAGGATTCCATCAGGTTTGTAACACAACCAGAGCTGCACTTTTTAGGATTAATAGAAATATGCCCTCTTATAATAAAAATCATATAATTAGAATCAACACCTGAAATGGATATAAACCAAAATGAAACTGATAGAATAGAGTATTTTGGTTGGAATGGACTTACAGTTATCATCTTGTCTAGCTGGCTGACCAACTCAGGGCTGGCCAAATGTCGGATCACATTTTTAAGGGTGTTGTCCAAATGCCTCATTAACACTGACAGGCGTAGGGCAGGAACAACCTGTTGAGGAATCTTGTTCCCGTGTTTGACACTGTGTAATAAAATGTTTCCTAATGTCAAGTCTGAATATCCCTAAGGCAGCTTCTTCCATCTTCATGATCCTGGCATTTGCCACAGGAAAAAGGATCACTGCCCATTGCTATTTATGGAAATACCTATATGTTTTTTTTTTCTACACTGAGAGTATCCAAGAAATGACAACATCATGGTTTCCATGCTACTAATTTTTCTTCAGAATGTGCATGTTGGAAGCAAAACTCCAGATCAGATATGGTGATTAGATAACTGTGATGTGTGAAAGGAGAAGGAAAAATGCATCCCTGCAGCACATATTTCTACTTTTGTGATCTGAAGACCTCCAGTGGTAACAAAAAACTAATTTGTTTGTATCTTTACCTAAAGGTCTGGCTGACAGCAATGTACCAAAATTTGAAAGCAGGCACCTTCTTTTGGCCAGGCTCTGATGTTCCAATTGGGGGAACATACCCCACCCTGTACACCATATACAACGGGTAAGATTTGATAGGGCTTGTCATAAATTCCTGCTGATTACTCCAAAAATCCAAACTACTATTTGACAGTTAAAGGAATTTAAATATAGGATTTTCAAACAAGCCTGACAGATAAGTGCCATGTCACATTGTCCCGGTTATGTTATGGAATGATTAAAAATACTTGAAATTTTCAAAATCATTCGGGGGATTCACAATGAGAAAATCAAAGGGTACTGTACATTCTGCTCTTCTAGACAGTTTGGAAGTCTTAGTCAACTGCAAAACACAGGGAGATCATGCTGGAAATGATTAGTAGCTGCTGCTAAGCTGCACCAATGATTGCCATATTTCCATGCATAAAATCATCAGATATTGTATACTACTTAAAAAATACTTGCACTTGAGAATAAGCTTACAGGTAACCTATACCCTAAGACAACAAACACAAACTAGGAAGCCATGGCAAGAGGCTATGGGAGACAGAAATCATTGAAGAGAGACTGCTAGATAGGGAAGCTACTGAAGGAAGAGGGGCTCTAAATTTCCTCTGGTCTTCCTTGCATGTTTGGTAATGTGCACACAGCTGTTGAATCATAGTCCTTGTATGGTTTTTTTAGTTCATTCAAAGGTTACACATGTGAAGTACCAATTACCTTCATAGTTTTTATGGCATTATTTTTGTTGTGTTTTTTTTTTTCTGTTTGTGTTTCTTGCAGTTCGTTTGTTTGTTTTCCTGTGGAAGGTATTGATATTAGTAAATTATTTCTAGATTTTTGATGATTGTGATGATTGCAGTGTACTTCCCATGATTCTTTACATTTAGAAAGATAATCTAAAGCAAGCATAGGACCAAAAGTCTTTATAGATAACAGGCATTTCAGTGATGTGTAGGCTTGATACACAGAAAACTCCTGAGTACTGTAAGTAACTAACATACTACCACTCGTGCATGACTTTGAGGGAAAGCAGAGCTATTTAATGGATGAATTCTTTCATAAGAAAAAAAGTATGATCTCACAAAGACTTCGATGGGATTATTACTTACTTTTAAAATATGAAAGTCCAAGACTTATACATGCTGGAAAGAATAAAAATTATTCTACCTTTATTTCAGGTTTATTTCCAGAACTTAAAATATATTTTATTTGCATGTATTGATAAATACATGAGTAGTCTCACCAACACAGGTTTGTGTTTGCAAAATCACGGTCTGTTTAATTCACCACTTAAAGTGACTCACATTCAATTAATAATGAGAGTAATCAAATTAATTGCAATACCTTGTTAAAATGCATCATTCTGTGACTTTAATATATGACTGGAGTATGGACACTTTCTCTGTATCTGGGAAATAGAAGTTCTAGTCAGAAAGTCTTGTTAACGTCATATCTTTTTTTATTATTTTTTCTTTTCAGTTCAATTCCATATCAAGAGAGAATTTCAGGAATACTGAAATGGCTTGATAATGTCCAGCCTGAGAGGTAACACTTTGTAATATCTACCTGCTTTGTGAGACTATAGTTTAGAAAGGTTTTAATGCCTAGCAACTGAAATTTCTTTGGTGTTTGTGAAACATGGAATCTTCCTCACCATTTCAAATGATTATTTGCTGAACTTAAGCCTGCTCTGTATCTTATCATAGCTATGATAAGACTGTAGGTACAAAAGATTAAAAAGTGCACATATATCTGAACAGGATGTACTGTTGTATGAGTTTTATTTGATTGTTGTGTCTTTTTTCTTGGTGTGTGGCCTGTAGGTAACATTCAGTTTCTAGTCTAAGTGTATGGATGAAAGATTTTATATGAAGGTTATTGCACAAGAGAGGTTAAATACATGAAAGTAATTGCAGTAAGTAATTCAGGATGAATAGTAAATGTCAGTGCTGATCGTGGTGTTAACTTTGTGATGTGTAAAGAAATTAAAAATTTTATATGACAATTTGCTAATAAAATCCACATGTATTTTCAGTTAGAATATTTTCTCTAGAGTCTCACTATTTATTCAGGAAGAGGTCTTTCAGATGGTAGTTCCATTTACATCTTGAAAAGTATTGTTTGCTCTGATGTCTGAGATCTTGAATTTTTCCAGTGATTTCTAGTCACCTGTTTATCACTGGATATTGTTTCTGAAACTGAAACTTCAAAGAGCCCATGCTGATTTATTACAAAACTCAGAGGAAGTTGAATGATTATATTTGCTGTATGAACTGTTATCAAGGTTTGCAGAGGTTATTTATAATTCCTTTTAAAATGTCATTTAATATTGCTTCTTTTTTTTCTTTTTAATCAAAGTATTCTCTTTAGATGCTGCCTCTAAGTTCTCATAATGTTCCGTTCTTATTTATTTCTGACTCAAGGCCTGATATATACACTTTATATATTGAAGAACCAGATTCTTCTGGACATTCATTTGGGCCAGTTAGTGCTGGTGTAAGTAGTTTCTATGTTTTTCTTATACTTAATTGCTCTAAAAATGATGTTGCACTACAAACTTAACCAGTTTATAGACCTGAGAAGGATAGTAGATGAAAAATTGCCATGACTGTTTTATGACTTTTTATTAAGAGCTTTTGCTTGTGGTTGAGCCCATTGTTATGATTTCCACACTGTGTGTGAATCAAAAGAACCATAAACCAAACAGACTGGCAGAAAATCATTTCAGATCATACTATTAGAAAAAATATTAATATTTATATTTAGGCTGAACTTAAATTGCTTACTATGTGATATTTAGAGGCATGTGGCCTGCCAAATCCTCAGAGCTGTCTTTTATTTATTCCTACACTGTACTTCAATGTTTGCTAATTTTTAACCTAAAAGTTTTTACATTTTTATTTGCATGAAGGCAAAAAATTCAACCTTTAAGGATCTTAGATGTAACTGGCTTATTTCACAGGTAATCAAAGCCTTACAGGCAGCAGATCAAGCACTAGGGATGCTCATGGATGGACTTAAACAAAGAAACCTGCACAAGTGTGTAAACCTCATTGTTTTAGCTGATCATGGTAATGTATATACTTCTTTTTTCAACTTAATTTTACTGAGTCATTGTTTCTTTCCTCTGTGAAATATGTGAGTTCTATAGTGTTAATCCATTTTATAAATCACTTTATCTTCCTTGCCGTATGAAAAACAATTGCTTTTATAATGCCCTTTAGGGATGGAGAAGACCTACTGCAAACAGTTAGAATATATGACTGATTACTTCAAAAAGGTGGATTTCTACATGTATGGTGGGCCTGCAGCTCGCATTCGAGCGCGGAATGTTCCAGAGGACTATTTGACCTGTAAGTATGGACCAATCCTGGGATTGAGCAATCAATATAGCAGGAAATAAACAAACAAACAAATAAGGAAACATATAATCAGTAGTATCAACAGCTTTCTGTTTCCCTTAACTTGGCTTCAACATTCAAGGAAATTGTTTGGGGTATTTTTTTTTCAAGAATGATCACTTTAGATGGAACTGAAGGTTAAAAGATGGTTGCAGACTCTAATTTGTACTTTCTTGACATGGAAAGATGAAGTAAAGGTTGTTGTTTTTTTTAAAAAACTGGAATTCAGGTCTTTCATAAGTGCATTTCTCTTACCAGATTTCTTGTGCAACAATAGCAGTCAGTCTTTTTGAAGTAATGAATATTTCTGTGTTTACAAGGTTACAGAATCTGAACCTTAGCACAGTGGCATCTAAGCCTCGGTTAAGCATTTTAGCTAGTATTTCAAAAGAACAGAAGATTGAAACCATGTGAGCTGACTCTGACTTGAAATAGATATCATGCTACCAGATTGGAAAAAAAAAAAAAAAAGTCCCAGAACCTTCTGTATCAGGGAAAAGAATGGAGATAAATTCATGGAAGTGCTCTATGTATTGACTTCAAAGAATTTGTAAAGTATTGTAAGAGACATAGTTATTGCAGATCACAAATAAGAGCTGGGATCTCACTCTACTTTTATTCATATTTTATTATTGTACTTATATTTGAAGGCACAATATTTATATGACATAAAGCAGACTTTCATTGATTAAAGTCAGACAAAAGCAGAGTAATGAGCTGAGGAAAGAATACTCATGTTTTTTCTGTGTCTCAATTTCAATGACATTGTCGACTCGTTTCCTCTAATAGTCTTAGTTTTTCTGTAGGAATTTTTCTTCCATGAAGTGCTCAGATTTGCTTTTTAGAAAGTTAATGTCAAATAGTTAAATCACTCTTTCAAAATGTGCGAGGTGAAAATACCAAGATAGACTGAAATTTCCTCTGTGACTGTTCAATGTGAAAAAGATTATATTTCAAACAGGGGTTATGTAAGAGAAAAAAACCTTGGGTCTGTTGATCCCTCAGTTTAGGTGTAGGCAGTCATTACCATGGCAGTTTTCTACGATCTGTCCTGATGTGCCCAAAGTTCTAGTGTTCTAGTTACTTCCACAGGTGCACTTACAGGCAGTTACCATTGGAAACACAACATTCCTACCTGTGGAAGACTATAGTTGCCACAGTCTTCACAAGCTAATAAAAAAAATCAACTTTATAGGCAAAAAGCATGTTTAAGTTCTTCTCATGAGGCTTTGTCCTTTAGCCGTTTGAATGTATATTAATTCATCTTTTCTTTTTAACAGTTGACTCAGAAGGAATCGTTAAGAACCTCACAGTGAGTAAATAATCTCATAACTTTTACTCATAGCTACTCCTAACAGGGACTTGAAGAAAAAACACAGTTTGTAAAAAACGAGACTATGGTGCTAGTTTAAATAGTGTACTGACTCCAGTGTACCATGGGAGGCAGTTCTGGAAGTTGTTCAAAGATGCTGCACAAAGGATCTCTATTCAAAGAAAATTTTTCTGTACTTCACTTTGAAAGAGAAGTGGCTGACTTCAGGGGCAGACACCAGGGTATATCTTCATGATAGAAGAGAATACAGCACAGAGATTGCTTTAGACAATAGGCATCTGTTAGCCCTGGAACACAAGCGTTTCACTCAGGCTAGGCCAAAGTAACTTTTCCACACAACAGATAATAAGCACATTGACACTAAGTGTTGTGGAGGCTGGAAATACAAGTAGGAGGGGGGGATTTTAGACACATTAGTGCAGGACAGCCTTGTAAGGGCTTTTAGACCTGACCCACAAGGAACATCTGACTTAAAAAGTCCCTGAAGCCTAGAAGAAAATAAGCAGGTACGAAAAGAACCTTTTTTCAATACTTAGCTTATTCTTACACACTTTCTCTAAGTGTCTGATTCTGGAAATTTTGGAGATCTGATTTGAAAGAGTACTAGGTAAGACGGGCCTTTGGCATCAGGTAATATGACTCTCTTAGGATCTTTTGACATATCACTGGAATAGTTGCAGTGCTTTTAAGTATGCTGCCCCACGACAGTGCCCCGTGCTGGTAGTTTTGCTTGGAACTGAGCCATGCTGAATGGGTGTAGCACTTGAGGGCAGGTCCAGGCTTGCCTGTGTCTCCCATGTGGGTACGTTTTGACAGATCAGTTCTGAAGGGTACAAAGAAGCACAGAACAGAGCACAAACCAAAGCAAGGCCAAACCTATTTCTTTTGCTGAAAGGTGATGTGACAGCGCATGGTTCTTTCCTTATACTTTTTTTAGACAGATGATTCACTTCCTTCTTTTTTTTTTTTCTTTTTTTAGTGTTCAAGATATACATTAATACAAGTGAAATGAATGTGCTGGACAAACTAAAAAACTTGTAGGACAGTTGTCTTTTATTTCTTTCCTTTTACAATTTACAGTGAGTTAAACATTGAAACTGCTTGCGCTCAGTGTGCTGTCATAACTTCCCCTTCTTTTCTTCCTTGTCAGTGTTATTTTCTATTCTGTGGCTTGTCCTGAGCTAAGCAGTAGACAGATGTTGTGGTACATTTAGAAAAAATGCTCTCAGTTTGTGAAACTCCTGGGCTCCCAAATGGTTGTTTCCAATAAATCGCCACAAGAGGTCTCCCTGTAACCTGTTGAACATGTGGAAATAGGCTCGATGGCTGGAAATAGCCGAAGGAGATTTCTCAATGCTACATCCCCTACCTTGCTGTATGATGTGGCATCTGTCACATCACAGAGCATTGGTATGAGAGGAATATCACAATTTGCATGTTCTCAACCTCAGCTGAAACTGCTACTGCTAATAGTTAGAGATGTGACATCTTGTGCCTAGTATCAGGACGTGTCCTCTTTGCTTTTCTCTTCATAAATGGTTGGTGTATTTTGTCCCTATCAAGTTATTGGAATGAGGGGTTTTTGAAGAGGAGGGAGTTGTGTGTTGTATACTAATTGCCAGTGAATAGACATAAGTCATATTCTGATTTCCTCTATTTTTCCTTTTAATTAGACCTCTTCTTCTGGGCTAGCAAACCCAGTGAATCCTTATTTTTCATGTTCCTGGATTTCTCTGTTCTTCTTTGATGACTACTGAGGCACAGTTACTCTCATGTCACTTGTTAAAGTCTTCATCCTGTGCAGAGCATAAAATTCTAGTACTTAGAAGTGATGTCAGCCCAGTTTCCAAGCATGGTATAGTTTGCACAGCCTGTGTGGTAAAACAGGTCTACTTTTGTGGCCTACCCAGCTTCCTAGCAGCTCTTCCCTTAGCATTTTAAACATTCTGGGTTATCCCAGTGCTGGATTCCTTATCAGGAGCAACACTTCTGAAACCTTGCCATGATGCCTGCAGCCAGCTGGAATGGCTTCTAATGGCCATATGTAGTTAAGTCTTTGCAGTATGTCATATGGTTATCATTAGGCTCACAATTCCAAGCTCTTCCATGGCATGCCTGCTAATGCAGCAGTTACATGAGCACATTAAATGTGGGTGTAAAAGCTAAGACCTTTAGCTAACAGCTGAACAATGGACATGTTCAGGCTTGCAGCTAAAACCCTGGACTGTGCTACACTGTGTGTGCTTGGCTTGCTTTGTTATTTATCGCATGGTGAAGTGACAGAAGGCGGCAGAAATAAACTGCCAAGGAACGTTCTCTTGTGAGGTGTAATCTTACCGACTAGATGCCAATGACATTAGTATAGAAATATAGACTAAACAATTCTACTGAGTGTCTTTAAGCTTTGGATGTACTTTTACCACTGTATTTGTGGTATATACAAATATACAAATTGAACGTAGTCAACTTTCAAAGAGTTCCAAAAAAGTGTTACTTTTTCTTGCATTGCTTCTAGGGCCAAAAATGACATCTGCAGGTCATCTGAGAAGCTATCTATGAATATTGGGCTTTGTGCTTGCATTCCTATCACTAATGATGTTTGTGATAATTTTGAATGATGGGCGGTTTTTTTAAAGTGAGTGAAACTCGTGACTGGACTCTTTCCTCTTGCACAGTGCAGAAGATCCCCTCAGCACTTCAAGCCCTACCTGACCCCTGACTTGCCCAAACGATTCCACTATGCTAACAACATTCGTATTGATAAAGTTCATCTTTTGGTGGATCGACAGTGGCTGGCTGTGAGGTAACATAATTTGTGTGATTGTTATGTTATTTTTTTCATCCTGCTCTCATCCCTTGAATTTCCTTCACAGATGCTTCATTTCCTGTTTTGCTTTAAGCTTGTTACATTTCCATATTTGTTACAGTTAAAATCATACTATGTGTAAAAAGGAAATATGTTTGTTTTGGTGTACCCAAATAATTGTCCAGGCCAAACAAAAAGAAATGTGCGCTGAAAAAGATCTTATAATCACCCTATCTTAAACTGTGTTCAAATGTTCTTGGGCCTCTGAAAACAGGATACCTACACTTAACAACTGTGCATCAAATGGGTGTGGGGTGGCTCTTTATTTTTCCGTGTGTCATAGCAATGGGTAGATAAAAATAAGTGTTAGTCACTGTGTCAGAGTATACTACTGTGTTGTTAATTCTATAACCCATCCCCACATTATCTACGTCTCTTCAGCTTTCAGAATCCATGATGAAAATGCACTGTCTTGTAAGGCAAAATCCCTTGCAGTCTTATTTATATTATTCCACACAGGCTAACAGCAGAGTTCTCCCATTTTAAGTGTTCTGTTAAAAGCCAAAGAATATAACTAGGAATTCTTTCAAAACAGATTACACTTGTACTGCAACCTGCAGCTAGGTAAAGGCCTCAGTTCAAAAATAGCCGTTTTTTCAATTGGCTTTGAAAATATTTTTTCACTGTACACTCATAGCCAGCTAGGATATTTTATTACTGTCTATAGCAATTTCTGTTAAAGGAGAAAGAGGTCTTTGTAGAAATGAACACTGTGATGAGCCATAAGTACTGCAATATGATGACAGAGTCAGTTCTCAAGGAATAATCTAGTCTGTAAGTGCTTCTATTTGTATTTACACTCTGTGATGGTTTCCCCTTAGGGAAAAAGGTTACACATCTTGTGATGGAGGTAACCATGGCTATAACAATGAATTTAAAAGTATGGAGGTAAGATGATTTCTATTCTATTCTATTCTTGCACTTTCTGATATACAAAATCATGATATGCTGGGTAAATCACCAGAATACAGAGCAATGATGGTTTTTGCAGTGCGCTTTTTCTTTTCTGGCCACAAGACTGTTAACTGTTAACACATACTAGGTCCAAATATTTATATTGCCTTTCATTGATGTGTACAGGGCCTAGTTAAAGCAGTCTGGGCTTATCTGCTGGAGACAGGTAGACTACAGTAAACCAAGTCTACCATGTTTAGCTACAGGACACTGAATTTTTTTGTTCTTTTATTCTTCCACTGAGGCAATGACCGAAAAATCTCCATAGGTTCTAGGAGTTCATCTGAGGTCTTCTGAAAGCCTGTATGCGCAAATAAACTAAATCTCATTGTCTCTGCTTGTCTTACAAGACTTAATCATGTCACCAGAACAAAAAAAGTACTTAGCTATACTGTATGTTAGTATAGCATGTGTTGCAGTTTCATCTCATTTTCACTTCTGTTTACAGTGAAAATATTTTGAGGTATTGAGCTTTTGGTTTTTCATGTGCTTTCTGTGATGTGGACTTTAACAAACGTCAAGCATACCACTCTAAGTCCCATATTCTGTGCCTAAGAATCAGATTCTTCCAGATCTTCACAACTATGTTAAAACCAAATGTCAGTGATCAGAATTATGCTAAATGTTTGTATGGAAAGAAAAGGTAAATTCTGGTTACCATGGAAACTTTGATAATAGATAACCTTACACAGGTGCTACAACAGATGCTTTTAATTTTTTTTTTTAAGAAAGGAGAAAAAGATCATCTTTCTATAATAAATTGAAAATTCCTTTTCTGTTATGGACACATAATGTTATTTTAGAACAGATCATTGTCCTGTTAGCCATGTTTCCTGTATCTCCTGGCAGGCAGCTCAGGAGGCTGGTAAAGTAGTAGAAACTCCTGTGAGTCTGTACATAGTATCTGTGGTCTGCAACAAGGCTGGCAGGCTCCAGAAGGGATGCCCAGCCCTGCATTGTGCCATTGGTGGTACAGATGCAGGTCTCCGCTCAGCTTGGAATGGGCCTCTGCAGTTCCCTGCTCCTTGCTTTAACCATGGCCTTAGACTCTTAAATGACTCAAAGACGTCAGAGTGCAACAGGTATTAAAAAAACACCCCAAAACAAAATAAGACTGGTTATATAGTTTAAAATAAGCTTCTAAATGATTTTTTGCTTTGCATTTTCCTTCTTTTAATGTGCAATGGCAGAAATTTGTCTTCCTTACCAGAACAATCCTGTATTTTTAACTTCTGTGAAAAGACTACATTTTGTTCCACCGTCCCAGTTTTCATAAAGTACAACTGAATTGGTTTTGACTTTGGATTCCTTTAGATAACCCATTTTTTTATTATTACTATTACAATCTAGGCTATATTCTTAGCATATGGCCCAAGCTTTAAAGAGAAAACAGAAGTGGATGCTTTTGAAAACATTGAGGTTTACAACCTTATGTGTGGTGAGTAGAAGCAATCCAGTACTTTAAATGATAACGTTCTAGTATTTTCAAATACCAGCGTTGTAAGAGCTAAAAAAAGCATAGCTAACAATTGAATGAATTAATTCAAAACCAAAACATTGAAGCCATTCTCTCAGGCCTCCTTTACACTTCCAAGAAATTCAACTTCCAGAAGTTGTTCTGCTTTGAAGGTTTTTTCTGACTGGGGAAGAATTCCACTAAAGAATCAGAGGGAGCTAAACCTGCCACGTGGGTTTGCTGTCAAACTGATGCCTGTGGAATTGTGGATAAGAATCTTGTAGAGAGTAACTGCTCTTGCTCATAACTTAGGAGGGACCATTGCAGTACCAATAGTGTGCAATTAGGAAGCATGTGCCTCAGAAAATATGGATTAAAGCATCACACAAAAATGCAATAGGCTACTAGGTTTCACAATAGGATGCGCTTGCAATAACATTTATTCTTTGCATTAAACTGTCTAATCTCGTGAATGTTATGACAGTGTATAAAATTGTACCAACAGTACTCAAATCCGTGGTTACTAAATATTGATGCAGTGGAAGATAGCAAAGAACCTTCAGACCTAGAAAACTGCAAGTTGGTGGGAGTAGTTACAGTAATAGTTTAAATAATGGCATAAACTATTCTTCTACCTTTAAAAATAACTAGGAAATGAGTAGAATTGGAGAGAGAGTAACTTCTAAAAATACTGTTTTAGTCTTAAAATATGTTAACAAATTTCAAATGTTTCAACAGATTTGCTGCATATAGTACCAGCAGAAAATAATGGAACACATGGAAGCTTGAATCACCTCTTAAAAAAACCTTTTTACAATCCTTCACATCCAAAGGAAGTCTCTTCTCCCTCTTCATGCCCAGTTTCCAGTCTGACTTCTGCAGATGACCTGGGATGCAAATGCCCACAAGTAAATAGGGGTTTCTGGCATCTTTTAATCACCTTTGTCAAGTGTGTTTTGCTTTCTTTTTTTTTTTTTTTTCTAAACAATGGATTAATTTTGAATGATTCTCTTATTTTTTACAGATTTTAAATAAGACACAAGAGGAGCTACTAAACAAGAGGTTAAATCTCACCACAGAAGAAAGTAAGTAGCAGAAAATGAAAAGGCAGCAGTATTTTTAAATCTATACCTGGTATATATTGTATGTCACTGGTTTCAGTGGGAATTTTTGTGATATTAATTACAATTGAAAATGAAGTAGGAAAATCAGGTCAGAGGCACATTTTTTAATTTTTTATTTGCATTTCTTAAAAAAAATCTGTTATAGCAAAATGTATATATAGGAATAGAACCTGAACCCCATTAAAATTTTAGAAAAAAACATACAGATTTCAATGGCCTTGAAGAAAATCTGACCTCTTTCAGGCTATGTGACGTAACTCTTGTTCTGAGACTATTATCCATATCCATTTATTACCCATATCCATATCCCTATATCCTTAACTTCACCTTTCTCTGATCAAAAATTCCCATAGATGCTTCTTTTTGCCTTTTTTAATGGGGTTTCTGGAAATTTTGGGAAACATTGTAATTCCTTCTTGTCAAATAAGATGTAAATTTCACTCCACTGGCAAGATAAATTCAAAATATTTACATTGGTATGAAATCTCAAAGAAACAAGAATTTGCAAATCTGATCTATTATATTGACTTTCGTACCTTAAACATAATATGAAAACTATTTTCCACATTTTTTATTCTATTTATAAGCCTAAAGAACCATGTGACCAGGTTTACTGTTGGATCTATTTGTATTTACTAAAGTTTTAATTAACAATTTTTGTCTGCTCTCTTAACCCCTTGTGCCATCCAAAATGTTACAGAAGAATAAATCAATAATTATTATTTAAATTTTAGTAAACAAGGCAAGCTTATCTCATTTGCCATATGGGAGACCCAAAGTTCTTCAGAAGGAAAATGTCTACTGCCTCCTTTCCCATCATCAGTATGTGAGTGGATACAGCTATGATATCTGGATGCCACTGTGGACTGCATACACTGTGAATAAGCCTGTAAGTTATCAAATATCTGTACTACTCTTAAATGTAGGATCTAACAGGTTAAAAATGTGGTCCATTCATCAGGAACCCTGTTTAAGGGCTGGTGGATGTCATGTGTCTAAGCCTCTTGTGTCTGAAAAAGTGTCTTTGATATCTTAAAATATAGTTTTGAAAAGTGGGAATGTCCATTTGTTAGGGACACAAAAGATATAGGAAAGTAGAGCTGCTGGTAAGCTGATTCTATTAAGCCTGTTCTGTAAAAGGGATATACCAGGACAGCTGTCAAGACAATTCTCCATCTTGCCTGTCAGTTCCTGTTGGAAAAGCAGGCTGTGCTTTCCCAAATCAGAAGTTTTAAGCTTTCCTATGAGTACCATGACATTTTTCCTGTTAAATATCCTTTATGCCACTCTATAAGACAGTTCGCACTAATGCATATTTCTGTATGTTCTTTGCTCTCTGTTACATGATATAATTTCTGGGAAACGTAATCATAGTTGAATGAACCTCTGAGTGTTCAAGGGTATGTGGATCTGGAATAAATTGTTTTGAGTTCTCAGGGTCAGTAAACTAATGGACATTCATAGACTTGCTTGCCCTTATAATTTGACCCTATTTCTAAGTTGCCTTGAGGAAATAGTTTCTATGTTCATTCTTCTGTCTGAAGAGGACTGTTATTGATGTCTATGTGATTTCTTATTTCATCAGTACAAATATGAGGAAATTATTTAAATCAAATATATGCTGCTAAAATCATAGTATTTCCGAAAATTTCACTCCATACTTTCTACTGATTCTTCACTGCCTTGGTTGAAAGATCATTAATTCAATCCTAAGAAGGCTAAAAGGCATTTAAACATATGTACATTTCAATAAGGACTGTTTATACTTCATATTTGAAGATCTGCCCTTAAACCTTGCTATGAAAGTGCATTATCCAAATGAAAACTAGTTAATTGTGGTCATATTTTTTGTCTGATTTTGCTTTAAAAAGATTTAAAAGTGCCACCAGAGCTGCAGTCTTCTTAATATTTAGCTTAAAAATAGCTCAAAAACCCAAATAAGTTTTCAGACATTTTCTTTTGTTGAAAGACAAATTCTCTTTTAGCAAAAAATCATAGAATCATTGAAGATTAAGGGGTTGGAATGGACCTTAAACATCATTTAATCCCAGCCCTGCCATGGGCAGGGACACCTCCCACTAGACCAGATTGCTCAAGGCCTTATCCAACCTGGCTTTGAACATTGCCAGGGCTGGGGCATCCACAGCCTCCCTGGGCAACCTGTTCCAGAGTCTCACCGCCCTCACATGAAAAAAATTCTTTTTAATATCTAACCTAAATTTCCTCTCTTTTAATTTGTACCCATTACTCCTGGTCTTATCACTGTAGGTCTTGACAGAGTCCCTCTCTGGCTTTCCCATAAGTCCCCTTCAGATACTGGAAGTGTATAAAGAAAGTTCTTGCTCAACATCTAAATTTAAAGGAATATATAATTTGCAGGAGTTTCAGTTTATGCAATATTGTGGGAAGCAGTGAATGACTGAGACTGAGGTACTGGAGGATATGGGTCATAGCAGACTCTAATACAATGATGTATATTTTCTGTAGAAAGAATAGGAAATAATAAATTCCATCTGTAATAGTGTCAGAGACACAACAGTGAAAGGCTCTGAATGAGAGCACGCGCATTGACTTGACCGTGATTTTTTATGATGTTTTATTTCATGTGTTATTCAAGAGAGATAGTCTTTGTAAATTGTAACACCTGTGGAAGGACAGAGGGATAGAGCTAATGCTTTTGATTTTAAGATTTGGCTGCAATACTTGGGAATGACTGAAAGTTGCACTTTCTACAGAATTTTTATTGCACCCTGGGTTAATTATGTTTGGAGGCAGCCTGTGCAGTGCTTTACACAATTTGTAAGACAGGGTGTATCTCATCATTACATAGCTATAAAGAAAGGCTTAAATATTAAACTAGGAAATGCAAGCTGGGCTTTTGCTGGTTTTGTGTGATTTGGAAGTTTTGAAATTGGATGTATAACATACACCTGCAGATCTTAAATAAAAGATGTTAGCATTTTGGTTACTTTGTATTCTCAGGAATAAGGAAAATTTAAGTTTGAAGGACATGTGTTTTCTCGGGGTTTTATACTCATCCGCCAGGGAGGAAGGCACATTTTCTTGCAAAAAGACAAGCACTCCTGAAGGGGGCTGAACTTGACATCAGAGACCACAGCAGATGCTTAAATTCTGTCACGTAATGCAAATAACTCATG
The DNA here is from genome assembly GCA_013397315.1 of Donacobius atricapilla. Taxonomy (NCBI): domain Eukaryota; kingdom Metazoa; phylum Chordata; class Aves; order Passeriformes; family Mimidae; genus Donacobius; species Donacobius atricapilla. The sequence goes on along the minus strand of WBMY01014852.1, from coordinate 29,257 downwards.
GTTCTTGACATTATTGTTGGCTCATCAAAAAGCAACAACCTGCATCAAAAAGGGCAATTTATGATGTCATAGGCATAGCCAATTTTTAGTTTTAACTGTCTTTAGTTTTAGTCTTTCTTCAGCAGACATTTTGGTTCTTTGACCTGAAACAGAAGGAGCTAAATTGGTGATGAATTTTTTTTTTTCTTTCTTTTTTTTTTTTGTGACACATGATCTGCTCAGGAGTCAAAAGGAGACTTTTGTCTTTTTCATTCCATGTGGTATATATGTTTTCCATTAATATACAACCTGACCATAATATGGCATCTGCCTGAATTCTGATAAAAGTAACTAAAGAAATTAAGTCAAGGAGTACAAAGAGGCACAAGAAGAACATTCCAGTTCTTTGTTTTTGCATGGTTTTAATTGATCAAAACAAACAATGAAAATGAAATTAGATGTTTAACTTCTGTTTATAAAGGTATAATGCAAAATATATTCTAGTCTTACCAAAATGAAAATAAATGTAAATGAGGATGCAAAAAAAAGTTATACAGATAAAAGCATATTCAGATGATTTAATGTTATTGTAAAATTAGGAAAAAGTGTGTAAAAAGGGTTATAGAAAAAAAAAGTTATAGAAAGAATTATAGTCATCAGAATCACTTTTGGCCTGATCTTAGCATGTTAACATGTTTTGGTGAAGTTAGTAAAGCCAGTAAAATGTACTAAATTTACCATGGGTTTCTTTATCTGTAACTCTGCAACAGCACAAATTCTTACAGAGACTGCATCCTCAGATGCCTAGATGAGGTGTAGTGTCATTTTTATATACTAGCTGCTTTCCAGGAGGATGTGACATCAAGTCTGTGTTTCCAGAAATATGTAAAAGTGACGAATGAGTCAAATGTGAAATCTGTTTTTGCCTAAGGTGTAACCTTATTTTGCTGCTACAGTCTGACATGGTGCATACGGATTTCCCTGAATTACCTAAAAACAGAAGTAGAAGAAAAACACTACCCAGAAAACATTAGTGTCCATTACTTGCATTGATCTGATTCACTATGAAAATAGAAGATTCAATGAAGTCCATTCTAGAAAGTTAAAGCCATACAAAGCATTGGCTTAGCCACAGCTGTGGGTGTAAGACTTTTTTTTCCCTTTTCACAGGAAAACACATCTCCTCTTCCTCCCACTGTTTCAGACTGTCTGCGGCCTGATGTTAGAATCCCTGTTGCTTGGAGCCAAAACTGTTCCGACTACCCAGAAAGGCTGACCTTGACCCACAGTTTCCTCTATCCTCCCAGTGAGCATGGTTCTTTTTATAGAGAGACCTTAGAAAGTCTTAATCAGCTGGATGTGGGTTTATGTTTAAACATACACCCAAACACCAAAACAAACTTCTTTGGATCAGCATGTTGGGCAGAAAAAGGTTTCCAGTGTTCGCAGACTGACCAAAAGCAGGGCAGCTGCTACTTGTATCTAAATATTTTTGGTTTAGAATACTTAGGGGTTTTTTTTAAAAAATGGAACAACTTGAATGTGATGAAAACTGGTTGGAATGACATAAAGGGTTGGAAGGAAAGGCTGTCTCTCTTCCTCTGCATAAATATTAATTTCCTATTTTCAAATTTGGTAATTATTGTTTATTGAGTAGGTTTTTTGAATAAATTTGGAGATATGTTTGCAGTAGGATCATGCGCTCATGCTCAAATGTAAAGTGTAATTAAATTACATGTACCTACAATTTATAGTGACATATTAATCAATTGGCCTTTGTATAGTATTCCATTCACTTGTATTTTGGTCTTTTTATATAGACTACAGTTCATCTGATCTTGAACAGTATGATGCCTTACTCACCAGCAATATTGTTCCCATGTATAAAGCTTTCAAAGGTAGGTTGCAAAATTTTGATTAATTATGATTAGTTTTCTGTAAGTATTGTTCTGGATTTGATAAAGCTATCACAATAATTTAAAACATTAATGCATGGTATGCTGCATATCCAGATGTTGTGAAAATATACTTTAAACATTTTTAAAAGTAGATGTTTGAAAATTCATGACACAATTATGTGGGGATTTTTTTCTTTGTATAGTCCCATCTGATTTCTGCATATCTCTGCTTACCTGTTTGCTTTTGAATTTTCTCTTCATCTCTGTGCTGTTCTAACATGAAATGCTAACTATGAAACTCTCATAAAAATTTCCCTTGGGAAAATGCTCAAGGTGAGTGAAAGTGGCACTTCTTCTTTTTTCAAAATCTGAAGAGAAGACCTCAACAATATTAATCTTGAAATACTATTTCTGTAATAGATGTTTTTATTATGCAAATGTGGTAACCTCTTCCCATCCAGCCTGACTCACATTTGTTTTTAATCATTGATAAGAAATTTTCTATAACTACTTATGATCCCGTTTTACTTTTAGGCCTAGGCTCATTTTCTTAGAAAGTGCCTTAAAAAAGGAATTATGTAAGGAAAAGTTTGGAAAAACCTTGATTGTGTAACTACCTTTCTAATACATCCAGACCTCATTTATTCATTCATGCATATAAAAAAAACCAGATCCAGAAGACCTAAGTGTCTTTAATCTTCAAAGTAAATCACAGATGGTGAAAAATCCAATTTTTCAAGGAAAACAACAAGAAGCTTAGGACCATAAACAACAGGTAAATCAATAGGAGATGCCCTCAATGCACCAAACCCATCAGGTTTTTTTGCCATGCCAGTTGTAAATATATGAATAATCTCACAAGCTTATATCCCACAAAATGTATTTTCTTGAATAACATGTGTGAAATAAGCCTAATTGTCTAGTGTTGTTTGGTATGAGTTTTGTACCGTTAAACTAACATTCAGGTGGTGAGTATTACTCTCACAAAACAATTATGTCAGTTCTTACCTTTGTCACACTGCAGGTACAGGCAGATCAGCCAGAAATTAATGAGCTCTCAGCTGTAGGTTTTCAACCTACGGCTGAAAATTTGATCAGGCTAAAAATTTGATCTTCAGCTTTAGATCAAATTGTTATATACTCCAGTAGTGCAATTTGCCTTGCAGGACTATAATAGCATTTACAGCACCTCTTTCAATGGTAAGTGGGAGTATATTCCTTCTGATGAAATCCAGATTGTGTGTAACAGAGCTGATTTTATGGGCAGTTTAGTTCTGAACTGTTTTTTACTAATCTACAGTGAAAACCCAAATATGCAATTTTTCTACAGTAGTGTAATTACTTTAAATTGGTATTAATTATGTTTTTATTTTCTTTTTATGACAGATATATGGTACTATTTCCATGATGTGCTTCTTCAAAAGTATGCTAGAGAAAGGAATGGGGTAAACGTTATCAGTGGACCAGTGTTCGATTACAATTATGATGGCCATTTTGATAGCCCAGATGAAATAAAGCAGTGAGTGCATGGAAAAGTCAGAAGTCAAACTCTATATGACTTCCACTGTGTTTCCACACAAACTATTATTTAAAAAGACCAAGAAACAAGTATCATGGAGAATGCAGTATTCTCTTTATAATCCTGCATCCACTGTTACTCATACAACAGGAAATGCTCTTGCAAACAGACACAGTACCATAGAAATTGAAGTTCAAGTAAAGAGTAAAAAACTGTACAGTTACATGGGTGTCTCTATACACATACACAGGTACAGTCTAGTAATTAGTTTCCCAAGATTATGCATAGATTTTAGATTTTGGGCCTCTGCATCAGAAATGCAGGGAGAATATATGACATTTAAATGTGCAGAAGACGTGCTTAAGCATGATTTTCTCACTTTTATGTTGTGCTCACTCACCTCTTTGTTGTTTCTTCCTATTGTCTCAAACTGATGTATTCCATCAAATGTCAGATTTGTGTGTTTGCCTTCACTGGTAATGTAACTAAAAATGCAAACTGTTGCATTCCTGAGAGATACCTTTGCATAACTTTGACTTACACAGCTCACTGCAACATCTGACATGTTTATGCATAAATTATAAATTATTTATGTCAATGAATAAGGATAGAAGGAGATAAAACCAGAATTAGAACAACTTAGATTAGAGACAATACCTTGTGAGTGTAAGAGCATTTATGGAGTAGAAAGGTGCTGGAAAATCTGCACAGCTGAATCTGTTACTGGAGATGTTTTATTCAGGCTAGACTTGACCACATCTGTTAAAAATGGTTTGGGAATGGGAAAATCAGCCTGCCACGTAGTAGGAGGGTGGAAGGGAGGAGAGACTACAACTTCCTTCCAAGCAGAATGCTGTAATACCCAGTTGACCACATAATGCTGCCTCCAGTTTGGAATAAGCATGTTTTAGTCAGCATGGCTAGGCAGTCATACAAAGCTGTATAATAATTTCAGATAGTGTTTTGTTCAATACTGATCAAAAAAGCTTGGGCAACATTCAGCTCCTTATACACAAGAGTGACCATGTTTGCAGAATAGTATGAAAAGGGCAGCAAAGACATTTTCAACTGAGTATCCTAAAGTGGTTTCTACAGCACACAGCCAAAAATCACTGTTTTGGCATTTCTCAATGGCAAGGAGTCAGAAGTTAATCTTCTCATCCCTCTCCTCCAATTCACATGGTTGAAATTCTTAGTATAATGAAGGGCAAATACAAAGCTCTATTCTGACTCTTCCGGAGGTAGAGACCTCTGGCTTTGGCAAAATAGAGTATTGACCATGTTAAGCAGTCCTGTTTCAGTGGGATGGCTTGTAGCACACAGAATAATCCACGTATGTTTGGCTGTTCGTGAAATAAATTGTGAGGCTGTCTATCCCATCAGGGATTTTTTTTCTATTACAAAAGAAATTTGAGTCATATACTGTTGAAAGATAAATGCTGAGATAAATTCTATTAATTTCTAATTGCATCAGTGGTGTTAATACTTGGTATCTCAATAAATGCCTTAATTAATGTTTGTTTTCTAGGTATGTAAACAATACAAAAATCCCTGTCCCAACCCATTACTATGTGGTTCTCACAAGCTGCAAGAACACATCGTATACTCCACTGGATTGTTCAGGGTCCTTGGATGCTTTGTCTTTTATCATTCCTCATCGACCTGACAACACTGAAAGCTGTGCTGTAAGTATAGTTCTACATTCCTGTGTGCCACTGAACTTTGAGAACTGATGCCCATTGGAATCTAGTTGTCCAGAGAGTCTTTATCACTCTGCAAAATTAACTCATTCCCCATGGGCTGGGAGTGAGCTGAGAGTTAAAGCAATCACCAGAAAAGCAAGGAGCTCCAGGAGAGGTAGCTGGAAACTAATGAGCTGATAGGCAGCAAGGAAGAAGAAAGGAAGGTAAGAGGACAGAAATGCTGTTACCTGAGAAGGGCTAAGAACAGCAGCACAGGCAACAAGGAGATGAGATATCTTTATGGAAGACTGCAGGATAAACTTACTCCAGAGGTATCAGAGGACTTTGCATGTTATTCCCTTCAGTTGCTAGAAAATTCCTTCAGTTGCTTATTCCATCACTATGAGAAATTAGACAGCAGACATTTGGATGGATGGTCCTGCAGTTAAAATTCATACTTGAATTTAGTAAAATCTCTGCTTACCACTACCAGTATAAATCTTATGCCTTGTAGCAAACTAATACATTATCTGAGTGTAATATGCATTGTTGAGGCACCTGAGTGTCTATTCCACAAATTCTGGGTTGCAGAAGGTTCCTAAACTCAGTGTATATACATTGCACAAGTACAGCTGCACAGACTTGAACTGGTCCTCACAGACAGTTTTTAGTTTATTTATAACTTAGAACTCATAAATCCAGACAGATGCAAGCTTGTCCTACTTGGAAACATCCCCATTTGTAGTGTGGATAATCCACAATTTCCCAGTGAGATCTTCTTAGTTGTTAAGGCTTGACTAATTATTAGAATGAATTAGCCGCTATATTTTAGAAATTGACTAATTTCTGAAGTTTGGCAATAAACCCCAGATATCTTTGCACTTTATATCCATCATGTTTGGCAGTAGCATAAATTTAATGGAAAATTTGCATCAGAAGCAGATATTGTTATTGAAAGAGCAAATTACCATCTGTTTGCAAAAAAAACCCTTTTAGTAAAAGAACAGAAAATAACATTTTTGATTGATTAGTGGTTACAATTCCATCGTTTTCCCCATCTAACCAGCAACTATTGTTGCTGTTCAGCAATCAAGACTGAGCTGCAGTAGGGACTTTTTGTGAGTTGTCAGGTGCCTGTTGCTTGACTGGCCTGAGTAGTGCAGTTAATTTGTACTGTAACTAAAACGATCCTTACGTGTGTGTTTGAAACGTGACTCATGGATTTTGTATTTAAGAGCTGCAATTGCCATTTCAGTATAGTTCTTCTTTTCTTTCACTTTGGGAGTGGAGAGGTGGGTAGAAGAGATATCCACTTGATTCTGTTTAAGTGAGATCCCTGAAAGCAAGGCTGTAAAGGTGCCCAGGAAAGCCTGAAAGAAGTCTTACCAACTGGAGGCCTTTAGTCTGTCAAACCAGGTCAAACACCGCGAAGTGCCTAACACTTCCACCAAATAACAGAGGGCCTTTTACATGTTTGAACATTGTTCTTGTTTGTTTTGTCAGGAAAATAAGACACTTTCCGAATGGGTTGAAGAAAGAGTTCAGGCTCATTCTGCGCGTGTTCGAGATGTGGAGCTGCTAACTGGGCTTGACTTTTACCAGGAAAGAAATGAATCCGTCTCCGAGATCTTGAGGCTAAAGACATTTTTACCAATATTTGAGACTGAAAGTAACTGATTATCTTTGAAAAAGGGGTCAGTGCTTGGAAGAAAGAAAATTTCAGTGATTTCACTTAATTCCTTGCTTAAGTATGGGGGAGTATCTTTCAAACTTTTGTTCTTCAGTCAAGCATTTTGTGCCAATAAAATTTGAATAAAAATTATACATAAAATTATCTAAAGTGAATTAAATCATTGTTGTTGAGCCACGATTTCAAAATACAGAATATATTTTTATTATGTAAAAACTAATATATGATATTTCTATAAAAATACAGGACAAATTATATGGGATATTATATATATTATAGTAGTAGTAATGTTAAAAAAGATCAAAAGGAACATATTTTGTACTACAGAGACACCAGAATTGTAAAATTTATATAAAGTTCTGCTACAATGGAGTTGAAAAATAAAACCATTGGAGAGGAGTGTGTGTGTTTTTTCCCTTGTATTTATCAGAGAGGTTATGGTTCTCTAACACACGCGTGTCCTGAAATGTTCTGAGTTTCTCTTTCTCACCTATTAATTCATATGGAAACATATTCAGGCTCACAAAAAGTTTGCATGTAGTGCAAGTGATCATCACCTGTGTTTTCCACTTCAGTTAATGCATTATGCTAGCAACATGTGAAGTGAAGTGAATAAGCTATATTCTTGTACCCTTCAGAAATCTTAAAATATTCTGAACATGAAGAGGTAAAAGAAATGCTCTACACAGAAGAATTTTGTCTTGATGTTTACCTGTATTTGCAATGGTTTCCAAATGCCTGGTGATAACAAAATGTTCGTGTCTATTTTTAAATAGTTAAACTTGAGATTAGAGCACAAAATTAGGAGTAACATCCAAAATAAATAGTCATGCTTTCTGTAGAGACTTTGTACACAGATACTCTGTAACACTGTGCTGTACACAGATTATTACTGAGGACAGGTAAGTAGGACAAGACAGTAGAAATTCCCAGATTATGCTAATGACAAAAATGTCACCCGGTAATGGATTGTTGAGATGAACTACTCCACTACAAATGTTGCTAAGTGCATTTATGAATAACATAATGCTATTCATGAATGAAAACCAGCAGACAATTGGTCATTTTTAAAAGAAACATGTCAAAGTGTATTTCAATCTATAAAACTAACTGTGAACTGTAGGATCTATGTCTGTTTAAAGAAGGAAAATTTAAACTTCCGACNTTGTGAGTTGTCAGGTGCCTGTTGCTTGACTGGCCTGAGTAGTGCAGTTAATTTGTACTGTAACTAAAACGATCCTTACGTGTGTGTTTGAAACGTGACTCATGGATTTTGTATTTAAAAGCTGCAATTGCCATTTCAGTATAGTTCTTCTTTTCTTTCACTTTGGGAGTGGAGAGGTGGGTAGAAGAGATATCCACTTGATTCTGTTTAAGTGAGATCCCTGAAAGCAAGGCTGTAAAGGTGCCCAGGAAAGCCTGAAAGAAGTCTTACCAACTGGAGGCCTTTAGTCTGTCAAACCAGGTCAAACACCGCGAAGTGCCTAACACTTCCACCAAATAACAGAGGGCCTTTTACATGTTTGAACATTGTTCTTGTTTGTTTTGTCAGGAAAATAAGACACTTTCCGAATGGGTTGAAGAAAGAGTTCAGGCTCATTCTGCGCGTGTTCGAGATGTGGAGCTGCTAACTGGGCTTGACTTTTACCAGGAAAGAAATGAATCCGTCTCCGAGATCTTGAGGCTAAAGACATTTTTACCAATATTTGAGACTGAAAGTAACTGATTATCTTTGAAAAAGGGGTCAGTGCTTGGAAGAAAGAAAATTTCAGTGATTTCACTTAATTCCTTGCTTAAGTATGGGGGAGTATCTTTCAAACTTTTGTTCTTCAGTCAAGCATTTTGTGCCAATAAAATTTGAATAAAAATTATACATAAAATTATCTAAAGTGAATTAAATCATTGTTGTTGAGCCACGATTTCAAAATACAGAATATATTTTTATTATGTAAAAACTAATATATGATATTTCTATAAAAATACAGGACAAATTATATGGGATATTATATATATTATAGTAGTAGTAATGTTAAAAAAGATCAAAAGGAACATATTTTGTACTACAGAGACACCAGAATTGTAAAATTTATATAAAGTTCTGCTACAATGGAGTTGAAAAATAAAACCATTGGAGAGGAGTGTGTGTGTTTTTTCCCTTGTATTTATCAGAGAGGTTATGGTTCTCTAACACACGCGTGTCCTGAAATGTTCTGAGTTTCTCTTTCTCACCTATTAATTCATATGGAAACATATTCAGGCTCACAAAAAGTTTGCATGTAGTGCAAGTGATCATCACCTGTGTTTTCCACTTCAGTTAATGCATTATGCTAGCAACATGTGAAGTGAAGTGAAGTGAATAAGCTATATTCTTGTACCCTTCAGAAATCTTAAAATATTCTGAACATGAAGAGGTAAAAGAAATGCTCTACACAGAAGAATTTTGTCTTGATGTTTACCTGTATTTGCAATGGTTTCCAAATGCCTGGTGATAACAAAATGTTCGTGTCTATTTTTAAATAGTTAAACTTGAGATTAGAGCACAAAATTAGGAGTAACATCCAAAATAAATAGTCATGCTTTCTGTAGAGACTTTGTACACAGATACTCTGTAACACTGTGCTGTACACAGATTATTACTGAGGACAGGTAAGTAGGACAAGACAGTAGAAATTCCCAGATTATGCTAATGACAAAAATGTCACCCGGTAATGGATTGTTGAGATGAACTACTCCACTACAAATGTTGCTAAGTGCATTTATGAATAACATAATGCTATTCATGAATGAAAACCAGCAGACAATTGGTAATTTTTTAAAGAAACATGTCAAAGTGTATTTCAATCTATAAAACTAACTGTGAACTGTAGGATCTATGTCTGTTTAAAGAAGGAAAATTTAAACTTCCGACCTTTTCTGCACAAAAAATCCAAACCCACCATAGGACATTTATTTCCCCAACTCCCCAGGATGATCAGTGTATGCCCACACACCAGCCAGAGTTTACCAATTCTGATCTTAAAATCACGATGTGGGACCAAGCTGAAAGTAAAGATTTTTATCTCAGGTACACCATTACACCATCATGGAGTTTTAGTTCATCGCCCTACAATGTTGCAACCTCTAAGTCTGCCCACCTGAATCAGAGACTTCTGCTAAACTGCCCCAGTTAAGAACACAACTGTTTTTTCACTTCATGCTAAATCGTACCCTAACTCAAGGAGAAAAATCTACACTCTTACTGTAGAAGAGCCAGACAAAAGAACAGTGATTAAATGCATAAAATAGATTTGGTTTATTATACTCTGAAATGCTGAGAAATTCAAAAGTTAAAGTAACAACAAATAGACAACACAAAACAAACACCATATTTAATTTAAAAACATAATCCTCCTTTTTTAATCATTCTGCTTTGTCCTGAGATCTAAGAAATTATGCTGTTTCTGAATACTTCAAACTTCTGTTTTCTAGGAAATATGAGTATAGCTTTCCCAAACTGGTAAGCCCTTTGTTTCTGTGTTTTTCAGCCAGTTCTGAAGCTCTGAAAGCTGAAGTGGAATAGCCACAAATTAATCTGCTGACTGTAAAAGCAGATGTTGCTAAGTTTCAGCTCTCAGAGCCACCTTCTATGTGAGAATTAAAAATGTAAATCCTGTAAAACATGAATTTCCATAAACCATTATTGAAGCTAAGAAACTGAGTGCTCCTGTAGGCATTGAAAATCTGAGCTCTGGAGGACCTCGCTGCTTCCCTCTTTTATGCTTGGGTCCTTTTAGGTTTTAGAGTATTAGAACCAAACCTCTAAGCAAACTGGCACTATATCTAGTCTTTTCTCTGTAGCAAGGCAGAGTAATAATAAAAAAAGTAGACAAGAGTACCCTGCTCCAGAAATGGAAGAGCAAGGAAAAGTTTAACTGATTTTTTTTTAGTAAGTGCTACTGTTTCTCTAACACCACACCCTGGTTCTGTGAGACAGTCACCATATAAAACAAACCTTCTTTGTTCACTTAATATTTATTATAGAGACTGCTGGCTTTTTGTCAGTACGTCCCTGAAGTACCTTCAAAGGTGAGTGCAGACACTGAAGTGGCACAGAATACCCTTCACCTTGGACATCCTCCCTTAAGGAAAATGATGTCAATGGATATAATATAGAAAAGGCTGTTTTTAAAAATTACCTACTGATGGGATTTTCACCCCGCCAACCCCCTAATTAGGGGGTTTCTGCTTTCAAAGTCCCATACCAGGGTTTAAAAGATGAGACGGAACCTGTGGCTCGGTCTTCAAAGATGTTTATTCTATTTCTTATCTCAAGGCCTTACAGAAGTCTCAGCGCACTGAAGGAAAGCAGCTGCAGGAACATGGACGGAGAGTCCAAGGTTGTTTTTAAAGAATTCTAATCCAATTAACTCTAAAAGCGTACTATATTTACAGTTTCGTGCCAATAACTACTACATATTCTAGACATGCAATTTCTACATCAAATCTATTCTACCAATGTCTCTGTGCCACCATCACAGCAGAAGATGGAGTAGACGAAGAAGAACAAGATGAGACAATGCCCAAAATTCTCCATCTTGCTCTGCTCTACTTCCATACTAAAAACCCAAAACTACAAATTTTCACCCTGTGACAAACTAAACGGCTATTTATTTTAAATCTTAGTAGTTTCCAATTCATCTCTGAGGGTTGGAAGTTTTACCCATGGACTCAGGTCAAAGGCAATGCTTTCCTGGGGTCCCAGCCAGGGTCTCAGACCCCCCAGGGCAGTTTGAGGGGTTTTCCACATGCCCTAGACTCCAACAACCTCCCGCACTGGTCCTGCAATGTTTGTACACAGTATTATGGGATTTTTAATATGCAACATGTGTAATTATGTTTGTAAGTACGGATTTCTTTTTCTATCCTTACTGTGTCATTTCTGTGCGGTGAGGGAGTTACTACCTCTGAGTGAAAGGCTGTCAATAGGAAGGCAAGCAAACCTATCATGCCTCTGCATCCAAAGTCTTGAGAAAAGTGGGGGCTCAGAAGTGCACTATTGGAGCAGCACCTGCCTGTGCCACCACAATTTCCCTGGGGAGGGAGAAGTGAAGACTTGGCATGACTTTCCTTACCATAGTCTGAAAGTGGCAGGAAATACAAATCCTTCTCAGCCACTGAAGCATGAACGAAAGAATGGGAGTGTCTTCTGAAGGATGAAAAGAGCTGGGTGGAATTCAGATTGGTATTAGCCAGGGTCAGGACTTGGGACATCTTTGGGTTTGAGATCAGCTAGACTTAAAGCAGAAGTGCGAAGGACACCAATTGCTTACAAATGTACATTAAGGAGACTTGGCAGCTGATGTGTGCCATAAACCAATGTGCTTACTGTCCAGGAAGCTCAGCCACAGCCTGCTTTGTCTGTAATGGCTGGGAGTTGGAAGGAGAGCAAGTGCTTCCTAGGACTGGCTGCAAGAAGCGCATTTCTCCAGGTCTTACCCTATGTGAGAGAAGCATGTCTAGGAGGAAGAGTACTTTGGCTTTCCAGAGGCTTTTCAAGGAAAGACAAAATTGCAGAGCTTTGTTTAGTGTCTAGCTTGCCTCTTATCAGTGAGTCAGATTGCTCCCTCAGAGAAAGAACAACTTCCTAAAGGGATGTGTGGTTTTGCACAAGATGAGGGACTGTACAGAGTGGTGTTACAAGCCGAGAGGCAGGGCAGCTTCATCCGGGCAGGTGGCAGGCTCAGTCTTTCCTTCCTGACAAAGAAGAGGCTCAACTAATCTGGTATTTGGCAGTAAGGATCCATTTCTCTACCAGGTTGTAACTTAACAACAGGACCCAGAATCACAGTTACAATGGCAGTAGATGATTTAGAAACCACTTTCTCAGGAAGGTCATGGCTGGACAAGTGAATTTTGACCACTTTGTGACTTCAATGGGATCAACAGTTCACAAACAGATTTGCCAACCATACTAAATCCAGCTGTGCTTTAAAATCACACAGAAAAGGTGACTGAGTTAAAAAAATTGCATGACTCTGTGGTGCCATAGAACTGAAATAAAAATGAGCTCTAGGTCTGGCTCCACATTTTGATGGGGGCATGTGCCAAAGTTAGGTTCTGTGAATTCCTTAAATCAAAACCCCCTTTTTTTTTTCTCCCTCGTTCTGTCCTTCAGTAACCTGTGTTCTTCTAAGCCTGCTTCAGAAAGGATATCCACATTAATTCAGGAGTATCTGAACGCCTACAGGTCTAGTTATAGGGTAAGATGGAGGCAAAACCTGAGAAGACCTGTATGTAACTTGAAGGTTAGTCTAGATGCACTTTACAGATCACTGCCAACATAGTGGATCTTAATATACCAAAGCTTTTTTCTTATGTTTAAGCTGAATCTCCTGTGTTTCAGTTTGTGTCCATTGCCTCTTGTCATGTCACTGGGTACCACTGAAAAATAGCCTGACTCCATCATTTTGCACCCACCCTTCAGGTATTTGTACACCTTGATAAAACCCACTCAAACTTGCTGAGGATACACTCTGACCCATGGGATATGATGGACACTGGTGAAGGCAGTATAGACCTTTAGTGACTACTCAGCAGTGGGAATGTCTCAAAGGTCCAAGGCTAAGATTTTTGCTTTTTAAGGAATGCTTTTTGAAGCATTTTATAAATTGCTCTGATTTTTTTTTTTTTTGTTAGTAGCAGAATACAAGCCTGTTATTCTGTAGGCAGGATGAACGTTTTCGTGTAGTCCTGCCATTCAGATATCTCAGATGAAAGCTGTGTCAGTCAGCTGTAAACACAGAAGACTAAATTTAATCAACCACAAAAATTCTGTAACAACTATAGGAACTAACAATCTTTCTGTCCTTCTCTTCATATCATATACAGCTCATACCACAGAATTCTCTCTCGAATCTCAGGAGTAATCAGCTCTTCTAGGGAAGAAGGAGGATTTACAGGGAATTGCTGAGAAAAAAGCATTTAGAAAAAGAAAGCTCTGTTTGCTTTCCAGGCAAGCTAGTGAATGTAATTTCCATCTATTCAGCTGTGCTGGTTTGGACTTTTTTCCTCATTCCTATTTGTTGTCAGGGGAAAAGCTGATGGAATCGTGTCTAGCTACCAAAACCACATCTGTGAATACCATTTCTATGATATGTAGAACATTTGAAGGATATCTCCATCAGCCAAGAATGCAGAACATGATTCAGAAATTACAGTAAGTTTTAATTTCTCATTATGAATTTCTCCTTCATTTTAGGCAAAAGGATGCCTTTTCTGCATCTGCAAGCACATTTTCAAGAAGTAGCATATTCCAAAGAGGTTAGTTTGCAGCCCTCCCTTGCACTCTTCCCCAAGGGGAATTGTCTGCTTATTTTAATCTCATTAGTTTATATTCTTTTTAATTTTTTGTTCAAATTATAGATGCTGGATATCTCCCTAGCACCATTAAGCATTTCAAATGAGTCTTCAGTACAAAGAGGAGGAAGGTCAGAAAAAAAAAAGCACTACCTAAATGCAGAAGACCCCAGAACATTGAAATATTTGTTCCTTTGTGTTTTTAAAAAGCTTAACTGCAGACCCATGGGAAAGGTGAGTTCAAGCTGCTGCTTACTCTAATTCTTTCCACAGAATGAGAAATCTTGCCTCATTTCCTTTAATCAGTTATGAGTTAGATCGCATATTATGTGGTATGCAACTTAACCTTTGAGCAGTACAAAGTTTTGGAAACAGCTGCATAGGCTGAGGAAACACATGATATGAGCTCATATTTGTTTCAGCAAATTTTAATTTTGTATTATAAAATTTTAATTTGTGAACATTTTCAACAATTTTCAGGTGTTGCTTGGTATATCAAACTTTCTTTTGGTTGTTTGGCAGCAAATAATTCCCTGTAATCTTGATTCCTAAAGGTTGTGCCAGACAGGGTGACAGCAAACAGGATGCTGTCTGATGGGAAGGGAGATGGCAGGGAGGCCTGTTTCTAAAAGAACCAGTAATGTTTCCTTGGGAAAATTATGGGCTGTGGAGGGCACAAGGACTGGTCAATGACATCTTTTTGTAGTTGACCCACAGTATTGGGTAGAAGAAGAAACCACCTAACTTCCTGGGGTTTTTTGTGTGGCGTGTTACTGGCTGTGTCTGCTGTCTAACATCTTTCCCAAGGTTGCTGCTCATAATTTCTCTTGCTGCAGTGTATGTCTTTGTCTCTCCCCAGCCCTGGTCATATTTCTCCCCATCATCTGTGTCTCAATGTGTTTTTTGTCTTCTCCAGCTGTTGGCACTTGCAAGGAAAAAGTCTCAGTTCCTTTCTCCAACTTGGCCCTTAGCATATGGCTCTACTGCTCATGTGCCAACCACGCTTCCTAAACCATTAATTTGGAATAAAGCCAGTACATGAACTAATTTCATGCTCCGTGTTTGGGACTGTGATCACTGCCACCCATGCTTTCTCAGACCAGAAATCATACTGTTTCTGCAACCCAGGATTATTAGAACATTTAGTGTAAAAGTGATGAATTTAGTCATTAAATTCACACAGTTTCTGACAAAGAATGAGCTATGGGAAACCCAGAAATAAGCATTTTTCCATCACAAATATCTTTAACATTTTATAACTTGCATGGCATCATAACTGTTCTCTGAGGTATAGATATAATTTAATGTACTTGTATAAAGACCCTTAGAAAATTTCTGTTGGTCTGAATGACTTGTGTTTGAGAACTTCTAAGAAGAAACAATAACATGAGAAATGCTGCAAAACTGTATGGGTTACAGAAGTTTATGTAGTTTTTCTTTTAATGTTTTCCTCACAAGCAAAATGCTTAAGAGAAATAATCCAGCAGAAATGTTGTCAGTGGTACTGCTAGCTGTTCTATCTTTTATTAAAAGCTACCAAATATTACTAAAAACGTTTTAAAAACAAAGTGAAATCTTTATATCAAAATAAGAGTAGAATAAAATATTTTTGTATCTTGCATAATGAGTAGCATATATTTCAAAGCATCAGGGAGAAATTGCTACCTGCTGTTAGTGAAATTATGAAAAATTGTTCCCTCTTTCCCATCCATGAATAACCAAATACCACCATGGGCATAATGCTGCAATATTACTTGACAAATTTGCTAATTGATTGCTGTAAAAAATGGCACCTTTTGAAACACAATTGATACATGACATAAAATCAAAAGAAAGTCTGAATAATTCAGGAACCTCATGAAACCCACTGTAAGAGAGATTATATTTTTTCATAGGAATTGATTTTCTATTTTCTGTTACATGTTTCTCTACTGTGATTAATCCAGAATAACTTCACTGTAAAATAGCACTGAACAAAGTTTGTTCTGGCTGAAGCTTCTGCTTTATGAATCACTGAATCCACAGTCTACTTCTTGTCCAACCAAGCTGTGCAGCTATTCTGGACAGCTATAGCATGGGATAATGACATATGGGACACGACACATCAGTGTCCTGTTTATGCTCAAGGTTTTTCCTGTGTGACTTCTTGGTTTGTTTACTGAGGTTTGAGGTTAAACTGAAGAAAACTGTGATTTCCTCCTAGCCTCTGATAATCCATTTGCTTTTTGACTGCTCAGTGTCCTTTTTGAACTACTGTCAACTTGTGCTCCTTACCTTGAATACAAACGAGGTGTTCCATGTGGAATGCGGCCACGGGGGCTTGGCTGTGCTGAGGAACTGTGCTGATGCCCTAATGGCCAAGTAGAGGAGAGAAAACAAATAATGGCATAATTGCTTCTTCAGACATTAATTCTGAATGGTTTCACATATGGCTTTGGCCAGCTCAGACCAGGGGGCACAAAGGTTGTGTGTAGACCTGGGATGACCATCAATGGCAGTGAAACTTCCAAGAATGTGTTCTTAGTCATCCTGAAGCCTGTAGAGAGGGCACACAGGGCTTCAGAAAGCTCTTATGTAACAGAAAACTTGCTTCAAAGTGAGAAAAGGTGTGACTGCCATTGGTGACACCTCCTGTCCTGGATTGCCAGTAGCTGAACAGCTTTTAGAGGTGGTTGTTGGAGGTAGAAACAGAGCAGAGCTCATGTAAGGTTGGATAGTGATGATACATTTTTGTTGGTTTTTTTTAATACAACAAAAAGACTCAAAAAATGTAAGGAAACACTGTAATTCTGTATAGGTGTGAGGTGATTCCATTTTGGAGAAAAAGCAAAGGAAGGCTCTGACGTATGGAAAATGATATCCTTATACGCTTACCTACTTTAATCTCTTCGCAAACAAGAGATTTTAAAATCTTTTCTTGTTTAGCAGTGCAAACCCAGAACCTTGGAGGAGATGAACTACTCTTTCTAGCTGTATTGCTAGGAGTGATAGTAGGGATGAACAGCAGAGAAAGAAAAAAAGAGTTGTTTATGATATGGAAAAATGTTAGCACCAAATAATAATAATGATACATAAATTTGCTAGCAGTAGATTCCAGCGGGAAATCAGAAGATAGATTCTCATCAGTAGGCTTCTGGAACACCTACTCTCTGAAAATTGCAAAGGATGAACAAAAATACTCTAAAGTGAAGAGCCTGGTCAACCTCTGAATCAGCCCGTTACCCACCATAACAGGCAACTGCCTCCATGACTCACTTGGGCCTGTGTTCTTTGCCTCAGTGAATAATAATTAAGTGAAAGAAAAAAAAGGCATTCTTACTTTAGGAAGGTAATGCAAGACCTGTTTGATTGAGACAGTGATTAACAATGTTTAACAGAAATTAACACAGAAATTAACACCTCAAGTCCTTGCCAACCAGTAACTTGCCTGGGTTTACTGCAATTGAAATAAAAAGCATCTCTGTGGGCAGGATTTGTATGAGCACTGCTGGTGCTGCCATTTCCTCAGTCCTAGCTCATGCTCTGCTTTGGGTGCTTGTGAATCATAGTCCTGAACATGTGGATTGGAAAACTATATTCCTTACTTGCTTTACTTCCAGCCGTGTTTGTGAGGTTGGGAAGAATGACAGGAGATGTCATGCTGGGCCAGAAAATGTCTGTACAAAGTGCTTTTGACTAGCTATGAGGACAAGGGAAGGGATAGAGCTGGTCACAAAAAGCTTAACAAAACTTATTTGGGTTTAGTGGGAGGTTTTTTTGTGGGATTTGGGGTTTTTTTGTGGGGGAGGCTGGGGTGGGTTTTTTTGGATGACTTAGTCAGATCCATGAAATTAAATGATTTTGCAGAGTCTGAATTTGCTTTCAGTGGTGTCTCAATACAGCCATGTCAGCCAGATAATTTTCAGAACAAGGTAGATGCCAACACATCATCTCCCTGACTTTTTTGCTTCAGGCTTCTCCCAGGCTGACAAACGACCTGAACTCACTGAATCCTGGCTGACAGCCATACTGCTCCATGGCTTGCTGAGTGACAAAATCCAGAGCTGGAGCAGCTTGCAGGCATGAACTTGATGCCACATTTTGTACAACTTGACTGGGTGTCTTAATACCCAATCTCTATTTGTTTTGTTGTTTCTCTCTCTGATGGGTGCCCACACCTGAAACATGGCTCTGACCTGGTGCAGAATGTGAGAGGTTTTGAAGTCCTAAAAATTCCCTGAGGGCAGGAAACTTTTTCCAGTGCAGCATTTCTGCCATGACTCTCCTCTTCAGCACATCCAAAACTCATGCTGTTGTCCTTGCTTGCTTTGCCAAAATCCTATTCCAACTCCTCATAAGAAAAAGATACATGAGTTTTTGTTGGATCATATACAGAGAACTGGGCAAGACAGCCTGGCTAAAGGGAGAACAGGCACATGATGGAGGATGTGGTCTGCTCAGAAACTTTCATGTCAGAGAAGCTGCCTTGCAGGTCATTTCTGTTTATATCTCATGAGAGCAGCCAGAAGGTTGAGAAGAACTGCAGGAGCCCAAAGACAATTATACTTATTAAATTTCCTAGACATGAGATATGATGACTGGGTGTGACTATCATAATAGCTTGGCCACTATGCCCTTTGTGATTTTGGATGCAGGAGGCAGCAGTTCATCACTGTTCATCAGTATCATTATTTCCTAAGTATCAGAAAACTACTTAACTCTTGTCCTAGGATGCTTGACCTGCCTGTATTATCATTTGCAGAGTTCCAGAGTAGCTGAAAAAAAATATTCTACCTTTCTGTCCACCTTTCATTTATCTATGGGATACACAGTGCATAAGATAAACACCATTTGCTGATCTATAACCTCAGAAAAAAGATCAGATGGAAAATCTTTTATATGCTTGGGCTGATGCATGAGGTAAACTGCTAGGACAGGGCTTTGGATTTTTATACCATAAAGAGGAAGAATGAGCAGATTTACTGCATTGTAGCTTTTAACACTAAAAATGTTGCTCCAAATTCTTTTCATGTAAACCACTCAAGGATTCAGTATTTATGTAGTTCATAGGTTACAATAAATGCTTACTTGTCTCTGTTCCTCATATAAAACTTGTAAAAAGATTGATGTGTGGCATGTACTTTGAGGCTTTAAGCTGACATACAGAAGGAAGTACAGTAGCATCTTTCTTGCTTCCTCAAAATTCATTCCATTAATATCTATCTTCCAATAATTAGTGGAGAACCTGAGAAATAAAAACACTCGCTAACATATAGGCTTTTGTAAACAAAGTACGGGTTGGATGGAGTACAAGGGCAACAGCACTGCTGGAGCTGACCATCAGTGTTTGGGATTCATCCCACCTTATTACCTGGTGCCACCTGATTAGTTCCTTTTTGAAACTGGTGGTTATGATAAGAGACCAGGTCACAGTGGGAGCCCCAGGTGTTGGTCCTGCATGAGTCAGCCTCCTTATCAGGTCGGTCTTCCTGATTGATCTCAGGTTTTTGAGTTGGATTTCTCCCTGAGAGACATGGAAAGGGAGAGGCGTGGGGCTCCTGTATTATATATTGTGCTAGTAAAGAGGGCTGCAACAAAAGCCAGAGGAAATGTCTCTGTGAGGTAGCAGGCAAAGAAACTATGACTTATTGTCTACATGGAGAAATTGACTGTGTTGTTTCTGTGGAAAAGTTAATCTGCGTTTACTGAATCCTCTTAGACACTCCCATTGCTCTCTAAGAATGCCAGGAAGAACATGGAGCTATGCCCACAGTTTTTCTTGTTTCACAATTCTTTGTACATGATCTGAAAGCCCATGGGGCATGGTGGATTGCTAAACCAAGAGAATATGGGCAATGACTTCTCTCAATTAAAGCACAGCATAGTTACTTCATCTTAAGGAACTGGTTGCCCTATCCCTCTTCTCCATGGAGAGAAATGAAAAATATACTCTTGATCTCTTTCTAAATAGGCTAAATTAAAACCAGATTTTGAAGTTCAAAATATAAATTCTCATCTAGCTCTTTGTTGAGCAGTTCTAACTGTATGTTACAGGCATCACTATGAGCCAACTTGCTGTCAGTGAACACTACCGTGATTATCAACACTAAACATTTCTAACAGAGTAACTAACAGAGAAATTCCTTGGCACAAATGCTCTGCCATGTTCAAAATGCCAGCAGTCACCGCTGGTTGTGTGCTTCCTCTGCAAATTATTCTGCAACTCAGGAGATAAGAGTAACTTTCAGAGTAACTAAGTTCAACAACCCCACGGTTAGTTAACATCCTGAAAGAGTTACAGAAAGATACCTTCCAAGGACAAGCAATTCTTCAGAGACAAGCCGATTTACCAACAACTTGTAGACTATGTTTTTAACAGCTGGTATGTAGAACTTTCAGAACTTTCCATGAAAAAGGAACCCCAGACAAAAATAAACATTAACTAAAAACACACTATGTTGCTTTCTGGGGTAAGGATAAAATGACTTTTAGACACCACTAACATCCTGGTTGAGTCAATTCAGCCTCCCTAAAGTCAAATACATAGTTTGATTTAGTTGAACATATCATTTTTAAATACTGACAGTCTTAAGAAACACTGTGAAAGCTGATGATAAAATAAGTTTGGGGTTTTTTTCTTCATATCGTCTTATAAAAACATGACGAGAAAACTTAATGTAAAAATTGACTTTTAAGCTTTGCTCTGGAGGAGCTGTTTGTCAGGTAAATTTCATACATCTGCCTTTTGAGAGATTTTTCCTTTTTTTCCAGCTTCTAAGTCCTAGCAGGAAGAACTCATATGAGAAGGCAACATTATGTGTGCATTACCTACCGTGCATATCCTACAGTGAGTGATGCTTAGCCAAGATTTGCTCTCTCATAAGAGAGAAACTGGGGGCAAACAAGTTTCATCAAGGGAAGCAAATATGTAATGAGCAAATCTTTCTCTGATATCTCGAGGTAATCTGGCTGTGGCATGTCCAGATAGGGGAATTACTGATTTAGTTTAATGTAGGTGTCTGCAAAAGAAGTTTGTTAACACATTTGACATAAATTATTTGGGAGTTTGATAAAGGATGCTAAACTCTAGTCCTCAGAACATTCATTTGCAAATTAAGCTGAAACAAAGAGTGAATTGAGTAGTGAATTAGCTCAAGAGCCTGCTGCCTGAAATAGCTAGTGCTGTCTTCAGGTCAGCAGAGAATTGGTTGCTGTGTTTATTACTGACCTGGGTTTTGTTATTCTGCTTCCTGAATAGATGCAGGAGTATTGCCTTCCACTTCTCTTCTTACAGGAAGGTATGAAAGGAGAATAGTAGAGACTGGAAGGTTTTTAGTATTCCTTTATACTAATTGTGGTGTCAGTATTGATGATGTGTCCCTTCAGGTCTGGTTTAGCACAGGTCCCCTAGAGGGGTCTGTCAGCCATACCTGTAGACTTCAGTTCTCTTTGTCCATCAGCAATATTGTGGCTCTTAAAAACAGACTCAAATTCTGCTCTGAAAGCAGAGCAATGGGTAGAGTTTCAATGGCAAGAAAAATATGGGCAGTGACTTCTGAGTCTCAGTTAAAGCATATTTTTACTTCATAATTAAGGGATTGGTTGCCCTACCCCTTGTGAACTTCTCGGCTTCTGAAGATCATGCCTGGGGTATATTGCATAGACCTGGTATCAAACTAGGAAGAATGCACTTCCTGGTATTCTCCACTGTCAGAAATAGCTGTACTTCCTGACACCTAGCTCCAGTGAATCTCTAGGCAGTCTTATGATGATGCCTGGGTCAGGCATAATATGCCCAGGTGATAGAGTAGCAGGGATTCAGCCGCAGGCGGCCTGCTAGAGACTTCATGCAGATTCTCCAAAAACATTTATTTAAGCATGCATTGGTGGGCTTCTTGCCTGGGACATGTCCCAGAAAATGGTTTCATTTTATGACTCTGGAGCAGCTTTGCCAGAAACAATTTTTCATCCTTTTGTAAATATTTCTAGTATCTCCTTTTGTAAACACAGAAGGGGTAAAAAATGGAGCCTAAAAGAATAATACTAAAATATTCTCCCAGCATTTCCCTAGGTATTTTTTTGTCATGAAATCCCAAGAGGAAGCAGCACAGGTTAGCTGGGTGACAAAGCAGAGTTGAAGACTCCAGGTTTGAGGGTCTATTGTGAGCTCAGGTGTTGGTCACACCCACTCACACTGTTTGGAGATGGGAGTGTGGACATTTCCTATCGCAAGACCATGTTCACCTACTTGGTGTATTTTTCTGCATGTGTATCAAGTCAGAAGAAGCACAGACACAGAATGGGTGAGCAAGACGTGTGTGCCAGAGAGCAGCTCAGGCACAGACTGACTCGGAAGTCCAAGGACAAGTATTTATCGCTAACAGTTAACAACATGTAAGACTTGAATGTTAGATAAATTGGAAAAATTAGTCTTACTGAGAAAACATGATTCTAGTTATCTTTCTCAGGGATTATTAGCTCTAAAATTCATTTCTTATTTAAAATTTATGTACAGATGTTGTTCTTAAACACTGTTTAATCTTTCAAAAGTGTTTGAGCAGAGACCTCTCAGGATTGCAAAACCAGATGTCCAGTAAAGGCTGTAATGGTCAATTCTTCAGAAACATGGAGTATTTATTGCTGTCACAGTTCTGAAGAACAGAAATACCACAGCTATTCAAATTTCTTGGAAGCTTTATGGATGTCCTTTTTATGGAGAGGAAATTTGATCAAAACAACAAACTTTTTTCATCAAGTGTTTTGTTCTATTGAATTGCATCATCTGTTAAAATGCTTGCACATAAAGCACTAAAAATCAGATGGAGACATAGCATCTATACCACTAAAAAACAAAAATAAAATTTCCCCCTTTCTTTCCATTCAGGTACTCCCCTCTGTGTGTCCACTACTCCTTCTGTCTTCAAGATCTTTATCTCTTTGAGTTTTCCAGTTGGCCTTAACATTATACTTGTCAAGTGTAACATTAATGTTAATAAAGTTAATATTGATGTTAATAATGTTAAATTTCTATCTTATACCACCTTTTTTTTTTTAAGAACACACGTTTTTTCTCTTACTATCCCTGCATGTAGTATTTTAATTTTGTGTATTGAGTAATATTGTATTTTAAAATACCAGATGTTTCCTTAAATGTGCAACAAGTTCCTGGATCATTTGTGGTTTGTTGGAACACCGGAAGAAACAACTTGCATTGTGGAAGTCACAATTTTATTTTTTTTTTTAATGCTAATTCAAGGCAGCCTGACTTAAAGCATCATTCCAAGTATTTTTTAGAAGTAAAGATTTATTCCAGAATCTTGTTTTGATGACATTTTAGTAGGTTCATATGAAATAGGTTTTGTTTCAGCAGTGAAATACAAACTTGGCATTCTATGCACTTGTTTCCAGTAAAAAGGTAGTGAAAGCCAATGCTTGCAAGCTGTTGAAAAAGAGACACGCAGCATCTGAATGGTAAAGCTGCTACACAGGACATAGAATTTCCTCAAATTACATTGACCTAGATATTTTATATGGTGACAGCAATATTCTCATATTTAAGGAGGCATTTCCTCACCAAAAGTTAGAATGCAAAATGTTGTACTATGGGATGGGGTAGATCCTAAAATATGTATGTGTTCAGAAAGCGGTTTGATATGATGGAAAATTATCTCAAAGAGTATTTAGCAGGAGACCTTCCCTCTGGTTCAAAAATCTTCTCAGCCGTAGGTCTTTGACCACTGTCTATCCCAATTTAATACAGCAGTTGTTCTACTTCTAGGGATGAACTAAAAGTTGATTTCAAAACTGTTTATATGATTTAGAATATAAATTTGTGTGGAGCTGCTGAATGCTCATTGCTAAATTCCTTATGCATATTTTTCATATCTCTGCTCCCAACTGACCATCTATTTTAAAAGCCTTGTTTCTTCCCATCCTGGTTTGTGTTGGATCTTGTTCACTTCAAGATGTCAAAAATCAATGACAAGGGGATATCTAGCTTAAATCGTAAGACAACATTCAACTTGTGAAAGAATATTTTATCTTCTTTAAATCACCCTCTAGCTGCAGTGGATGTTGCAG
The DNA here is from genome assembly GCA_013397315.1 of Donacobius atricapilla. NCBI lineage: Eukaryota > Metazoa > Chordata > Aves > Passeriformes > Mimidae > Donacobius > Donacobius atricapilla. The sequence goes on along the minus strand of WBMY01014852.1, from coordinate 5,095 downwards.
TACCTACACTATTGCTTTGCTCTGGACTCCTCCCAGATTGATAAGCACTGCATTTAATAATACTACAAGCACCACTGCATTAACATTTCAGGTCTTCAAGAAACCACTAGGGTGTTTAATACTGTACTCCCCATTCCCCCTCCCCTCTTTTTTTTTTTTTTTTGATGAACATCCTATAATTTTTCCACCACAGGTACCAAAGAATTCTTCCTGATAATAGGCTTGATTGTGCAGACCACTTAGATATGGTTGGCAGATTAGGTATTGAAATGGTGTTTGCTAGAGAGATTATGCTGAGAAGAGCATAATGAATGTCTGCTTGGGTAGCATTAAAGTATTCAAACATCTTATAGTCTGCTTCCCAACAAATCCTGCCAATATGCTGGCATCACATCAGGATTTTACAGCTTAAAGGAGTACAGGCATTTTTTCTAAAATCAAATACAGGTATTTTCATATAGCTTAGAGAGACAGGAAATCACTGTCAAGCAATTATTTCCTATTGGTAAAGGACTTTTCATATTTTTCTTCTAATGTTGCCAGCAATCTAACAACTGTTAACAGTTATTAAATTTCCAATAATATACACCAAACTAAGACTGAAAGAAGGAACAATGATGCCCTTTTTCAATTATACAGGAATTACTAGATTATCAGGTTATTATCTATAGATTTTTTTTTTGAGGACCAGTAAAACAACCAAAAAATGGGTAATCATTCGCCAAAACAATTTTCTTTCTGTACTTATTAAAAGGGGCGTGTTGGGGAGTAAAATTAACAGATTCAGACACAAGTAGTTATAGAGAACTCATTAATTTTTCCTGACAGAGAGGCATCTTGATGCTAAGCTCAGAACCTGAGACTTGCATGCAATGTGTGCCTTGAAACTCTTACCTTGCCCTTGTGTCTTGGATCTTTGCTTGGCTATGTACCATGCCTTGATGCAAACCATTCAGTCCACACAGTTTGATACGCCCATAAATGCCATGGTATTTCTGACTTCATCTTAGGCATTACTCCCAGACATAATAAAAAAGTTTTGAGATACACCTCCAGTTTCATTTATTCCTTTCATTAAGGAGTTCTTGCATTTTTTGTAAAGTTTAGACACATTTTGAATGCTAAAAAAAACTACCCATAAAGATATTTCAGAAACTACCAGAATTGCTAATTTTTCAATGATTTCTAGACTAGTTTACAATGCAACACTCATACAACAATGCCAGAGAAGTCCTTATAGCAGGAGCTGAGAAACAGCTACAGTTAGCTCCTATAAGATAGAGTCCAGTGTTACACTGAGCAGCACTGGTCTTTAACAAGCAGCTTCAGACCTTCCAGGGCTCCTGGTCTTTTTCATGGTTTCAGGAATTTTGCTGTGAATCAGAGGCAATGCAACAGGAAACACTGGGCACAACCACCAACTGCTGGTTTCTGTTGGAATTTAAGAGTCAAGACTCAGCCAGCCTGGAGCTGATTATCACTGGCAACCTCACAAGATGATGCTCCTCTGCCTGCAAGCTCAGCCTGTCCCCCTGCTGTGAGAGCAGCAAGGGCCCCCCAACCCTGGCTACTGCAAGTGGATAGTCCAATCATGCAACATGGTGCAATATACAGACCCTGTCACTAACCACAGCTCCTAAGTGAGCCACAGCCACCTCACACACAGGTGTCAGATGAGAACACTTGGTGTTTGCTCAGGTCTTTCCAAAACCAGATGTTTAGTGGAGATTTTGTCGAGGTGAAAAAATGCAAAGAGAAAACATCAGAAGCTGCGACATGCAGCAGCATGGAAAACTTCCTGTGTTTACCTTTTTCTCCTAAAACATAATTTATGTTTGTTTATCTTTGCTGCAGCCAATAAAAGCTGAACAGCAAATTAAAATTGATAATCTCTGGTGACTCCCTTCACAGATAAGGCCTGCAAACATGAAGCTGGTGTTGCTGCTGTTCTCCCTTGACACTTGGTTGGGCAGCTTGGTTCAGTCACTGCTGGAGCTGGCAGCTGTGCTGGCAGCAGCCCTCGCTTCCTCAAAAGCTTCCTCAGCCTCTGTTGAAATGGCTGCAGCCAATTTTTGGAATTTGGATTTGCAACCTCAGTAATCTCTGCAATTAATTTGTTGCACAATTATGTCTTTTGTCACAGATTTGTTAAAATGATATTGACTTCTATTTATCAACATCACCCCAAAGAGACTAAGCGGAGGTGGATTTTTGAAGGTTTAATATTGGGAATGTTTGCCTCTTACCCCAGTATTCAATAGATTTATTCAGATACATTTGATTTCAGATACATATTCAGCATCAAAACTTAGTCCTTTTTGGTTTTCCAGACTCTCTTGTCTAGAGCACTTTTACACCCTGTCAGTTAGCTGAAATCAGCTTACTTCTCACTGTTAGGTTAATTATTTTCCATGCTGGTTAATTATTTTCCATGCCTAGCCTGAAGTACCTTAACTGTATTGTCATAGAAAGGAATTATAAATTGATGCTGTTTCATGAATATTTGTACACAGAAGAGTAAATGTTAATGAATAGTTAATGGTAATTGAATGAACAACTCAGAAGCTAGTTCCAGCTGCAGAACATCCTTTCTTTCTATGAAAAAAATATACCTTTTTGTCTGCAGTGTAGCTATACATAATTGTCATTGCATCGTCATTATATAATATGTGCTATTCAAATTTTTGAGTGGGTGACAGAACAAGAAAGCTTTCTATTTGAGTTAAAACTAATAAAAAAAAATCTTTGTACATACAGGGAAATAAAAAATGAAATTTTATTTGTAAAAAAAAAAACCCTGTAAACTTTTAATATATCTTTTTTGTTAGTTTGGTTGTTTGTAGATAGAAAGCACTTACTTTCTTGCTAGTGTGACTGGAAATGGAAAAAGAAAAGATTTGAACTTAAACACATGATTACAGTATCTTTTCATTTTTATGAAAGCAAAAAAGTGAGGGTCCTACTGCCATTTGTGCTAATTATTAAAGCCACATTCACTGAAAAAAAGCAAAATCAAAACTATGTGATTATGTCAGTTTTTATGAGAGTTTCAAAATTATTGAGCAACCAGCATTCAATTTGCAACTTTCACATGCCAAAATCCTTGAACGTATAAGTCATCTGCTCAGCTGGACAGCTGTTTGAAATGCCACATTAACGAAATAAATGAGATTTTTAATGTAGATTCAAGGGCTTAGTTCTCACAGTTTCTGTTGTCTTTCTCTTTCCTTTGCGACCACGTGAAACATTAGTGTAGAAATTCTCAAGACTGCACCTATGGAACCTCCTTAGATGCCAACAGGTTCATGGAAGCAGGCCTGCAGTGACCCTCAGCATGCTGTGAGCTGCAGCAGCGCTACAGATCAGCAGTAATGTACATGCTGCGTCTCTGCAATTATTGTTAATGGGAAGTTGTACTGACAGCTTGTTCTTGCAACTCAACTGAAATAGCAAGCAGAGCAACAACATTTCAACAGGGATCAAGATCACTTCCAAAGGAAATTTTCATTTCTCTGTAGCTATGTTTTAGAAGATATGTATTTTTGTCAGAAGCTATGCAAGGGCCACTCCTTTCTGAGTACAGAAAGGCCTTACATTATTTTATTATTACTGAGTACATTGACAGCTAAAATAAATCTGACATAGATTCCTGAAGTCCTACAAAATCAAACCCACCATCCCATTAGAACTGAAAGACTAGACCTAACATAGGTAGGTAGGTACTATATACATAACTGTATATAGTAAAAAAACTTTAAAAATTATTGAGAATGAGATATCTTTAGTAATTTTAAGCTTAGGCATACTTTGCAAGTCTTGATGCTACTGAACATTCACAAATTTATTACAGAAAGGAGGAATGACCCACATCTGGAGCCAGCCCTGCAGTCAGGACTGCACCTACACACTTCCCCATGGACAGTCAGGGTGTGTCCAAACACCTCTCTCTTGCTAAACAAGTAGGGTTGAATTTAGTGGGAATGAGTGGGAAGTGACACCTTGGAGTCAGATGGTGCTAGTTCCAATAAAAGGCCCTGAAGGGCACCAACCATGGATTTCACTCCAACAATGCCAGCCCTCTGAGCAAGGCCTGGCTTGTGGACAGTGAGCCCAAAGTCACAGAATCAGAGAATATGCTGAGTTGGAAGGGACTCACAAGGATTATCAAGTCCAGCTGCTGACCTGGCACAGGACCAACCCCAACAGTCACGCCATGTGCCCAAGTGCATTGTCCAAGTGCTTCTTGAGCTCTGTCAGGCTTGGTGCTGTGACCACTTCCCTAGGGAAGCCTGTTCCAGTGCCCAACCACTGGAAGAATTTCACCAGCAAGTGAAGAATCTTTTCCTGATATGCAGGAAAGACACCTAAACCTCCCCTGACACAACTTCAGGCCATTTCCTTGACTCCTGTCGCTGGTCACCACAGGGAATAGATCAGTGCCTGCCTCTTCTCTTCATGAGGAAGTTGTAAACTGGGATGAGGTTTCCCCTCAGTCCCCTCTTCTCCTGGCTGAAGAGGCCAGATCACCCCAAAGGAGCGGCAGTGTCCCATGGGCGGGCGGGCGATGAAGCCGCCTGCTGCCCTGCGGGCACTGGGCTGGCCTGCCGCCCCGCCTGGGGGGTTTCCGTGGGCATCCCGCAGGCACTCACGGACGGGAGGGGAAAACCTCCTCGGGAAGGGGCGAAGAACCGCAGGCAGGGACGGAGGGAAGCGCCTGGCGAAGGAGACCAGCAGCCGGCAGCGCTCTGGGCGCAAACGCGCACCGGGGGATGTCTGCGTGCCTCTGGCAGCACCGGCAGCGGGAGCGGGACCCCCGCCCCGCGCACACCTGCGCCACCGCCGCCGGGCGGCTGCGGGGAAAGCCGCGCCTCCGCCCGGGGACCGGGCAGCGGAAACTTTCTCCCCGCTCCCTCGTAAACACGGCCCGGCGCCCTCCCCCGGACGCTATTTCGGAGCAGCGCGGTGCCCTCCGGCCCCGCGCCGCCTCCTTGCCCTGCCCTGCCCTGCCCTGCCCGCACGGAGGGGCGGCCACGGCCCGCCCTCACCTGCAGGGAGGCTCGGAAAGCGGCGGGCGGCGGGCCGGGGTGGCCGCGCG